>PVHP010003569.1:0-77652 GCA_004024765.1 Zapus hudsonius
GATCATATATGAGCGTTTGTTATACTCTGTATGAAAAGATTTTTAATCATGGAAAATTGTGGATAATAAATGAATACATAATAGAGGTTTGGAACAAATTGAATATTCAAGACAGATTATAATTTTCCCTCATGGAACTGTTTCACCATTTGAAAATTTCACATTGTCCATTCTCCAAGGGTTTCTCTCTATTCCCACAGCCTAAGGGCTCCACAGAGGTGGCTAAGAAGACAGTGGAAGAGACCAAGTGATATTATTGGCTTTCCATGACTTCTCTGTTCACCTAAAAGCAAGTTTGAAAGGCTCATCTAGAGTTCTAGTGCTAATTAATTATGCTTTTTCAAATAGACTCTACAACCCATTGTTAAAGACAATCACAAAATTTTATGGGTGATCCCTGCATTTTGGAATAAGTAACTCACACTGGGGAGGATTCTTTTGTAAATAAAAAGCTAATCTAATCATATGCCTAAACTATATACAGAGATAAATGAGTAATTTAAAAGAATTCAATGATACTCATTAATGACTGCACAGACAGAGAAAACAAAACTAGGGTTGAAATTGATTAGCAGTAAAATAAGGTAAGGTTATAGTTCTGTGGTGCTCTGAGATCATCTGATATCACACAATGTCTTTATACAAACTGGACCCAGAATCATTTCAGTTTCAAGCAACAACAACAACAACAAAAAAGACTAGAAAAAGTTAGAGTCATTGTTCAGTGTAAGTCACTTGAAACCCAGCAAATGGTTTCCTAGTCTCTTCCAAATTGAGAGGCTGTATCTTCTCAAAAGGAAGTCAAATTATGGTTTTGGAAGTAGCTTTTTGTTCTTTTAATATATATTTTTGGTATTAAATTACATTTTACATTAAATGGGAGATTTGTGTCTAAATTCAAAGCTAGAATTATAGGAGATAGAGAAAGGTAACCTCTGAAATGGAAACAGACACTGCTAAGTTAGTGTCAGAGGAGGAAGATCATACAGATCAAGAATGAATGAATAAGGACTGGAGAGATGGCTTAGCAGTTAAGGTGTTGCCTACAAAGCAGAAGGACCTGAGTTCAATTCCCCAGAACTAGAAGCCCTGTCTCTTTCTCTCTCTCTGTCTCTCTCTCCCCTCTCTCTTTCTCTCTCACATTCTCTCTCAAATTGAATAAATAAATAAAATATTTTAAAAGATGGATAAGTAATCAATGGCTTGCAAATTTGGCTAAGAGATCTGCTCAATGGCAGGGATCCAAGGTAAACCCATACGAGGACCAGGAACTTGGACTCAAAGGGGAAACCCACATTATCCACAGATCTGCAGAGAGGGTATACCCATTAGAATCTTGCCAAATTAATGTTTGTCTCATTTAACCTATACTGATCTCACTCTCTGTTGGAGATTCTGCTTGTATGTTTCAGAAGGAGCCAAGAACTGTGGATAACCCAATCCCACCAACAGGACCTGAGATGTTGCTTGTCACCCTGGCAGGAGATCAACCATCCCTAATTTATGATATAGAGCTCAAACAAAACCTTTGAGGAAGAGGTGAGATGAGCAAGAGACCTACCTCCACAGCAAGTCAGATAACCTGTGAAAGGATAGTGGAGACAGACACTGAGGATACCTAACACAACACAAAACAGAAATCCAAAGACTCTTAAAACCTCAACAGTAAAGAGACCTAAAACTCATCCATTATGACTCAGGGATCTGAGTGGAAGAAGGGGCAGAAAGATTCTAAGAGCCATGCTGGGAGAGAATTCCCTGAGCCTTTCCCCCTTCAGCAACAAAGAAGGAGAAAAAAAAACTGGCTACTTCTTATACAATCCACAACCCCTATCCCATGGACTGGTCCAGAAAGCCCACTGGGTTGGGGACAGGGAGGAGGGAAATGGTGGTACCATTATAAGACTTTCTCATACAATGTATCTAATTATTGAAAATAAATATGAGAAAAAAGAATGAATGAATACAACAGTTCCATTAAGGAATCATGCGCAAGCAAATTTTTCTTCTTGTTTAGTGGAATTCACTATGTAGTCTCAGGGTGTCCTGAAATGCATGGCGATCCTCCTACCTTTATCTCCCTGCTGCGATTAAAGGCATTCACCACCACACTTGGCTCTTTGGGGTTTTGTCCAATATGGTTCATTTTTTTCCCACAGAACTGCTTATCTTTTTAATCTCCCTCTGCTGCAAAAATTTTCAATTTCATGACCATTTCCAACCTCACATATCTTGGCAAAATGGCTAAATTCAACCATGGTCTCTATACGTGTGAAGTTTCTGATCAAAGAATGTTCTGATCAAGATGTCCTGATCAAAGTTAGTATTAGCTGGCACACATAACTATGTACTAACTGTATCTACACAGTTTACAAAGTATGTCCATCATTTTCTTACATTAAACACAGACAAATACAGTGTTAAAACAGTATTCTCTACTTGAATACTTCATTGATGTAAGATGTCCTGTGGTCAGAAGACAGTTCCTTCTTGCAAAGTCCTTGGCCAGTGCTGGTATGCATTACACACCATAAATTAATACTTCTGATAACCTCTACTTCTTAAATTGGAGGACATGTACCGTTAGAGGTTACCCAGACCACCTGACTCAGTGCATACTTTGGGAGCAATTTTATTTTACAGTAAATAATTTTAAGCTTCATTATTTTTACTCAAAGGAATATCCTGGAGCAAGATATAAGATTCACATGTATTTAAAGATAAAATCCGAGACATGAACAGACTCCAGCTGTACAGCATGCTAATTTGATCTACACCCCTGACTCTCCGAAGTACACAAGCTGTTGGAATTACATCAGTGAGAAAATTGGGAAAAAAAAGAAAACCACAGTATGAGTTCCGCTCTCTTATCTGAGACTCTGGGGGACCTGGTTAAGCACTGGTGAGCACTGGTTGACTGAGCCAGCCTTACAGGGCACCTTGACATTGACCCAGTTTGTCACAGTTGCTGATGAAATAATTTGAGGAATCAGGAAGTTCCCCAGTTCCTGTTCACATTCAGTTCAGCCTTCACTTTCACCATTGATTATAAACTTCCAAAGCAACCCAGAGAGAAATCCTTCCAATTTGATGATTTTTGCAGGTGGGGAAGTAGAGAACCCAAAAAGTACAGTGATTTGCCCAAGGTCATATAGCAATATAAAAACACACCCAAAGTGAGGTTCTGTTGCTTATCCCCTAGTCCAGTGTGATTTCCTCTGTGAAAGTGTGTCTCAAACAAGCAACTATAGCACCTAGGGGAGAATTACGAAATGCACACACTAGCACCAAGGCACAGAGATGTCAGGATCAGAGTCAGAAAAGAATGTCCAACCAAAGGACAAATTCAGAAAATGAGACATGGAACACACAGGTATGTCTTGAGACAGGCCCTGTCCTAGCCTGCCAATCTCTACCAGCAATGAAGACATTCATAATGGATAGGGAAAGGTATTTCAAAGAAATCTGAGTATCTGTAACTGGGAGTAAAGAAGAGCAATAGAGCAAGAATGAGAATTGTCCATAAAGGTGGAGAAAGCAAAATGAAGCTTCCTATCACTTTAATACGGATAGCAAGCAACTTATTCTCAATGAAGAAAAATCCACAGCCGGCATCTTCCATGCTGCCTGGGTCTGTAGTATTCCCCAGGGCCTCAAACTCCATTCCTCCTTGGCTTCTTTGCAGAACTAAAGCAAACACACCAAGCACTGTTTACCAGAAGCAGCCAATGGTGCCCCAAGGACCAGTTTCCCTGAACTTGCAAAGCTGTCAGCAGAGAAAATGCTGATACACTCATTAAAACCCAGAGTTCAGGGGAGAAAGTAACTGGGCCACAAACAAAATGCACAGAAGGAGCAGTGTTTTAGTTTGGGTCCCTTTAAATGTCCCCCCAGCAAGGGCAGCATGGCCTGGCGTCATGCTGGGGTTAGTAATTAGAACTAAATGTAAGAATCACAATCTCTGCCTTCAGAAAGTGATAACAGAGCTCAAGGTGAGCTTGGGGTCTACTTCTGGTGCTGGGCTATTTGTCGTGAGTGGGTAGGCTTTCAGTAAAACCTGTGATAATGAAACTTATTACTATTACTAACAATAGCATTCACAAGTTAGAGACTACTTAAACTTTATTTTGTTCATTCTTTATGTACCTAATTTCCCAACCCCACTCTACTGAGGGCTCAGTGGGGTGATCAGTATTCACTATGGCATCATAAATATACCAGTCAGTCTCTGGAGGGGGGGTGGGGTCAGCACCCTGGGGCTCTTACATTCTTATGCTCCGCCCTTGTTCATAATGTGCCCTGAGCCTTGGGGGGACATGTTGTAAGTCTTCTTTAGTGTTGAGATCTCAGAAGCCTCTTATTTGTTGATGAGTTTTGAGTCTCCTCAGTGTCTATCACCGTCTCCCTGGAGAAGGTTCTTAGGCTAGCTGTGAGAGCATATGCTTAACTTTTACTTGTGTGGCTTTTTATTTACTGGCATTTCTATACATGTATATAATGTATCTTGATCATAACCCCCTTCCATCATCCTCTCTTGACACCCTTTCTGCTGAAGCACTTCTTCCCAACTAGTCCCTCTTCTACTTTGATGTCTCTTATTTGATTCTTACCAAAACACTGGAGGTAGGTACTATTATTATTTTATTATCTAGACACAAAGCAAAGCTCAATGACTATAATTAGTTCACCCAAAGTCATGTCTGAGGGACAGAGCCAAGCCTCCAAATGCCAAGCTTCCTCTTCTCACATATACTAAGTCATCAGCAGCCCAATCACCCAAGAGTCATGAACAACCCAGCTCTGATTCTTGGTCACCCAGAACTTGCTGCTGGATAACACAGACAATAACTACTTAAGCAGATTCTGTTTGGGTGATAACTTTATTACAGGAGCAGCTCAGGGTGGATGGAGATAAAAGACAAACCTCCCTACACAGGCATCGTGTTTGGAATGCAGAAAAATTCCTCTGTAGTAATGCTCTCTGTTTTGTGAGGGATGAGCATGGGTTATCTCACAATGAGGTAGACCCCAGTAGAAGGACAAGCATGTACCATCACCTGAGACAGGAGGTGGGAGAAGTTTAGAGTTAATGATTCTATTTCAATATGACTAGCGTGTAGACCTTGAAAGGAATGGGTTAAAAATACAAGATGGGAAAAGTGAGTCCCATTCCCCAAGGGGCCTTAAGTTACTTTCATGGAGTGATTCTGGTGGGGGGCTGGTAGAGAACTCTCTTTAAATTCCTCCCTTTAGAATACATGGGCAATGCTAGTTGACTGCTTGCCTTCATTTTTGACATATGGAGATCTTGACGAAGTTGTTCAGCATTGATCAGCTATGGCAAATTCTGAACTTCTGTTCTCATGTTACCAGGCCTTTGCAGGAACACTGAAAGGGAATGATATTTTTACTGGCTACACTCTGTCTGCTTTAATAATGTTTTCTCCATCCTCAGGGTTTCCTTTTCTTCCAGACCCTGTTTCAAGCAACTCACAGAGAAACTCACACGGCTGCAGTGGATTGATTCTCAAATATGTAGCAGAGGAAGACAAGAGAGCTCAATGTTGGTAAGAGAATGGACCACAGGAACAAGCTGACCTTCTGCGCTCAGGCCTGGCTTGTGCCAATTCCCAGTTTGAGAACCTTGTGAAGGTGTTTTAATATGTCTTCATTAATAAAATCAGGACAAAGATAGCACCTTCCTCTTAGCTTTAGAATTTGAAGTGTTCCTATCATATAATCAACGTGTTCATAAAATGAGATGTTATGGCAGTTGTGGTATGAGCAAACTGACATAGTAATACAGAAAAAGGAAAATTTTGGGATAGACGTGTTCAGGAAATATGTTCAGGATATCTTACATTTTTCTAAGTCACTTTTGGAGGAAAATCAGAGAATGTCATCTTATCCCCAACTGCAGCATTAAAAGAAGTAATGCTGTTTGTGGAGGAGCCATTTAAGCAAGCTTTTGGAATGATGGTCCTAAAATATAGGACTCACAATTAAATTAGACTGTCTTTGATGTAGTAAGGTTCATGATTTAGTTTAAATCATTTCCTAAAAACTTGTGTGTGCTTCCATTTTAAGAGGAAAAAAAAATCTCATTTATAAAGAATCTAAGCTTGAGCAACCAGGCATTGTCCATGTTTGAGTGGAATATTTACTTTATGGAAGGATTTGTAGCAAGGTTATTTTCTGTTTAAATATGGAACTCTCCTGTAATACTAATTTGCAACAACTTGATTTTTTTTTATTATATGGAAAAGACAGTAGCTGTGGAATTTGAATTACTTATCTATTGGCACCAGGGCAACTGAATACAATTCTTTCTAATTCTAATAACTACTGTAGGATGTGTGATGCACATTTTTTTAAGTTCAAACTTAGATAAGTTAAGAAAGTTCCCTTCATTTACAAACCAGGACATCAAAGAGCCTTGCTTTAAAAAAAAAGTTTATTTATTTGAGAGCGACAGATAGAAAGGGTGTGCTAGGGCCTCCTACCACTGCAAACAAACTCTGGATGCATCTGCCTTTACATGGGTACTGGGGAATCAGAACACGGGTGGTCAGGCTTTGTAAACAAGTGCTTTAACCGCTGAGCCAGCTCAGTCTTGCTATTAAATAGTGTCCAATCCACATGCTCTCACTGATGAGCCCCAGCCTTTAAATACACTGGTTGAAACATCCTTTAGTAGAAGCAAATCTTCATTTGCTTCTTTGCATAATCTCCCCACTAATTTAAAACTGTGGGCCTTTAAATCAGAAGACATTTTTCAGTTCTAATTTGTCTTGCCAGGGCTTCCTTGTGTTTTTGATCCTTTTCTTCACTTTTGTAGCAACCGAAAGCCTTCCATTTACCTTGCTGCTCCTACCTAATTCAACTTTCCACCTCACTTAACAAAACACCAGCTTGATGGTGGGATCCTTGGCTTCTTAAAACATAAGATGATGAGTGGAATTTTACTCAACCCTTCAATCCTGTTAGCCCTAATTAAACCTATTGCAAACCTCTGCCTGAGTTTGGAACCTACAACTTAATTAGTTGTCCATGTAGAGAAATGTGAAGAATGCTCTCCTGGACTATACTTCTGCTAATAGTGGAAATTATAAACTTCTGAGAGAGTCAGTATATTTCATGATGTCCTCGGTTGTTACAGAGATCTGGAGATCATGTTTTAGCTATTCATAGCTTATTTCCACCCCTTCTATTTCATCATAGTTAGTGTTACTGACATTTTTCCTTAAATAGGTTTAAGAAAGTCTTCTGACCTCCACATGTGTATAGGTACACACACAAGAAATATACACATATACTGAATGACCAACTGACTGAATGAATGAAAAAATATTTTTTAAAAAAGAAAACAAAGCATTTCCTTAATTGCTATTCCAAAGGAAATTAATTTCTAAGATTTCTAATTTCTAAGATGTTGCCTTAATTCAGATACTCAACCTGCCCAACAAAGTTGAAGTTGGTATCACAGTGCCTAATATAGCCTCTCTAACAAATCTTTATTATCAGATGCCAGGTTTCTTCAGATAAGAACTTGCTGATGAGTCTGAATGTGTTCATATCTGTTATTGATATGGCCTCTGCCCAGTGGTCAGCAAGTCTACTTGGAGCATAGCAGCACAAGGCTGTAAGGAGAGATTGGGAGGAGAGTGGGAAGCAATCTTCAGGAACAGAGAAATATCCAAAAAATAGCTGTTGCAGTCAACTTCTCTGTTGCTGCACAGAAAGAACCCAACCAAAAACAGCTGATGGAAGGAATGGGTTTATTCGGCTTATGGACTCAAGGGGAGACTCCATCATGGCAGGGAAAATGACAGCATGAGCACAGGGGTGGATATCACCTCTGCCACAGCACTGCAAACATTGGCAGGAAGGTGTGCCAAACAGGGGAAGCTGGTTTATAACACTCATAAACTTGCTCCCAACAACACAGCTCCAGTGAGGTTCCAAGACCCAAACTGCCATCAGCTGGGGATTGATCATTCAGAACACATTTGTTTGTGGGGGACATCTGGATCAAACCATGAAAATAGCCATGGCATCTTTTGCCTCTCCTCTAATTTAGTGTTTCTAATTATGAAAGTGGAGTGGTAGGATCACCAAGAAGGATGTTTAAGCCATCGTCACTGGAGGGACCACAGAAAATACCTGGTCCACCTGCCTCCATGCAAGAATTTCCCAAGGTCACAGGGGTAGGTTTCTCTGGAACCTACAGCCTGGCACTCTTTCTATCAGAAGCCCAGTTCCTTGCTCGCTTACAATGGACTATATCTTTCATTGCTTAACATGCTATTTTTTGTTTTACTTCTTACAGGCAGAGAGGTTAGAAACTACACTCAACCATAGGTGCTAATAACAGACACAGGCCAATCTATCATCATAATAGAAAAAAAAACAAAATAAAGTTATGCAGGTTTAGATGAAGTCCTGAAAGTAGAAGCTTCCTTATCTTTTAAACTTCCAATACACTTAGACCAAGTATTTAGGAACTTGAAAAAATGTAATCTTAAGCAAAGAGTTTTACCTTCACAGATATTATGATACCTAAAGTGAGAAAACCAGGATGCTGTAGAAGTCAGCTCATATACCCAGCAACCTTCATGATTCCTGAATTCACTTAGGGCACTAAGATTTTTCCCTCTAACATTTTTGCTTTACTGGAACTTGTGATCCATTTATCACATACCACACATGGGAAATTCAAAGATGTCAAGTGACTCCTAGCGTCTCTCTTCAAGGCCTTTCCTATCTCACTTAAATCTGTGTTTCTTTCCAGGGTGAAAAAGCCTCATAGTCACAGGCATCAGACATGCAGACTGGAGAGGCAGATGCAGGAGCCAGTAGATGGTGTTCTTCCCTGCAGGCTGTTCCTCCCATCAGTGCTCAGATCTCTATATTTGTTTTGTATACCTCCTGGTCAATTCAAAAATTGATCCAATGTGCCAGTTCCCCTTCATGTTGCTTCAGCCTGTCAGAGCTATTCACATTTACCTTTTTTTCCAAATTGCTGTGAGCAGGGCTGATTTTAACAAAATGTTAAAGTTGGAAAACTTGGTCTTAACTTCATCTCCCCCCCCCCACTCTGTGCTCTTTATTTCTGCCATGTTCTCATGAAGGAAAGTCTTCAGTGACACATGAGTTTGTATTGGTTGACAGAGCAGTGAACATTTGCATCATTTGTTACCAACAAGTATTTACAGAGCACCTACTGTATTCAAGGTATTTGTTATTTATCTAACAAACCTATAACTTCTGCCATAAGTTCATAACTTACATGAACAAAAATATTTCAATGTCACCTCAAAATAACAATATTTTTTAATTAAAATCAGCTCACTTTTTACTTCAGTTACTCAAATTCACATCAAAAGTAGATTTTAGAGTTTTGATTTTCATCAAGAAGGCTGTTGACATTGTCTTTCACATTAGACCCAGTCGAACTGGAAACTAGTGAGGGCAATGTAACGACATTTAGTCAATGACGGGCCATGTGTACAATGGTGGTCCCATAAGATTACAGTAGAAAATAGCCTGTTGTAAAGTGAAGACTTTGCTGTCATAACTCATCATGCAATGCATTTTTCTCATGCTGTGGTGCAGCATGCAAATGAGCTTCTTGTCCTACCAGTAGTAATGATTTTAGTGCCCACAATTATGGACAGCACCTAATACATGATAATAATGATAAATGACTGCCATTGGTTTATGCATTTTCTAAACTATGCTTTGTATCATTATTAGAGCGTGTGCCTTCTGTTTTTATAAAAGGTTTCCATGGGGCTCAGCAGTTAAAGGCAATTGCTTGAAAAGCCTTCAGACCCAGGTTCAATTCCCCAATACCCACGTAAAGCCAAATGCACAAAGTAGAGCATGCATATGGAGTTCATTTGCAGTGGCAAGAGGACATGGCATGCCCATTCTCTTTTCTCCTCTCCTCTCCTCTTCTATCTGTCCCATAAATAAAAAAAAATTGTAAGTATCTCCAGCATCCTCACATATCTCATGTTCACTGGTTTTTTTTATTGCATCATTTTTATGAGCTTCATTGACTCTCCCATTTAATTTATCATGGATTAAAGACTAATATGATATTATGTGTGTGTGCACATGTGTGTGTGGTAGCACATGGCTATATAATATATATTACTATACATATTGTGCCATATTGCCTAGGCAAGTAGGATATACTATCTAAATTTAAGTGAGTACCTGTATGATATTCCTGAAATGAGATGGTTAAATGTGTAGCGACACTTTTCTTGGGACATATCTCCATCACTAAGTGACATATGATTATATATGAGCTATTTAAGAGAACACAGAGTCTCTCTTAAAGGGTATACAACCAGGAGGTTTAAGATCTTTTCAGGTGGAAGAAATGGCAACACAAGATAAAACAAAGGGAAGGATTAGAGAGAAATGTCCTGTGTCTGCATCACTTCCCTTCCAGGCAGCCAAGTCTAGAAGCTGTGATCTAGGAAGGCATATTTGAGTAGAACTACAGTAGAGCAGTGTTGAGCATGGCTGGCACTCATAAGAAATTCAAAGGAAACTGGACTAGACAGCAATGAACATCTGTCTCATCAGCAGTTTTGCTAAGAAGCTGGACCTGACTGAGTCACAGGTCAGGCAAGAGCCCATAGAAAACTGACAACTATGTTAATCTATCTCATAGATATTCCTGGAATAGCTACTCTGTGGAAGTCACAATTCCAGGTGCTGAACATAGTGTATACAACCCAAAGTTTCAGCCCACAGGAATTTCATTTTCCAAAGAAAAAATTGGGTTTTATGAATAACTTCCTATGAGCGCTCTCCCCCATATTCTTCAACATGGATATACAACTTCCATAGAGTGTGAGTCACTTGAATATAAGGATGCCCAGGAAGATTGGGAAAAGGGGAAGAGGTGAGATTACATCTAAGGTATCTACATATATCCTTAAAGTAACAGATGGACAAGAACTTGGATTCAACACCACCCATCCCAGACTAAGGGTTATACTTTAAAGATGCCAAGCCTGGGGAAGGAGTATAAGTAAAAGACAACATTTTTAAATGACAAAACATTTAATGAATGTGACAATCATATAAGAAAACAGCAAATATACTAAGGAAAGCAAAGTTAATGGAGCAGAAAGAAAAGCAACATTGAATAGCATATTACATATCCTTAGGGAAGTAGATTGCAAACTTGGAAAAAAGACAGATGTTTATAAAGTAGAGCCAGCTGGAGCTATTAGATGTAAAAATTCAATTATTAAAATAAAAAATTCAATAAAAAATTTAAAGAATGGGTACAAGGAAATAGTCAATTAACTAGGCTTAAACATCATGCTGAGTGCATGTTATAGGTTAAAGGAAATGGCATAAAATGTGTAGGAAATATGTGAAAAGAATTTAAGAATATGGAGGGTCAATCAGCCATGCAAGCACACATCTGAAGGAATCTTTCAGGACGAGATATTGAAAAGGCAATGCAGGAAGATGATCTTTGAAATCATTACTATTTTTCCTAGATCTCACAGAACATATAGCCATAGATTGAAAATAGTCTCAGAATGCAATTAGAGCACACAATAAACAAATAAATAAAACCACAAATGCAGACTTCTCAAACTACAAGACAATAATGAACTTACAGAGAGAAAAAAGAAAATCACCTTTCCTTAAGTCACAAACATGAAGAATGAAATTAAGTTTTTCAAAAGCAAGAAGACAATGAGGTCATACAGTGTTGGTTGCATGGAAGAATCTAATTCTAGGTCAGCCAGAAAAAAATAAATATTTCAAATGCTAGGTAGAAATAAAATCTTTTCACCTTAGCACCCACAGACATCGTCTGAGTTATTTTTATAGCACTTTCCAGAAAGAAAATATAGATGCACAAGGAATCAATTGTTGTGGAAACCTTAAATAAATATAAAAGCATTAATGAAGACTATAATTTATCAAAAGACATGAAAATTACATAGATATCCACAACAATCTGCTGCTTCATGTCACATTAACATTGGTAAAATGAATTAAAGAGGAAAACAAAGGGTGATAAAAATTGAAAAATATTCTTATCAAATGAGATAGGCATGACAAAACTATCAAGATATGGATTTGTTTTTATTATAAATGAATTGTATCCGTCAAGGAAATGTGATCAAATATAAATTTAAAGAGGCAGTGGGAAATCCAAAAAACAAAGACAAGAGAGAAGGGTTAGGAGTAAAGAAAAGTAAAAGATGGGTGACAGCTTAAGGGAAGAGAAGAGTAAATATATAAATTAAGGGTGGACTGTTGGAAGTAGAAATACTTAAGTGGGGGAAGAGGTAGGGACAGGGTGTCAGGGGAGGGGGATGGAGGAAAGAAAGGGGTGTGAGGGTTAACCCAAACTAAAGACATTATGGAAAATCTACTTGGAAACCTAAGCAGGTTAGTGGCTGTGAAGGGCTACAGGAAGGGAGGTGGGAGCTCACAGCCAGGGGTAGATGGTTTTCTTTGGGGAGACAAAAGTGTTCTGGAATTAGGTAGCAGTAATTTTTGTGTAATAATGTAAATATACTAAACCAATAAAATATTTGCATTCAAAAAATATATATATATATATATATATAATTGGAGTTTGGGCAAACCTACTCTGCTGGATGAATAATGATGTTCCCAGGAAAGTTATGTTATTATAGAAAAATTGCAGTGGCAGCATGGGATACCTTCCAGTGAGTTGTTGGTCAGAAAGGCTGCAAAGAACCTCCCATGAACAATACAGGTTTTTGCCAATGCTCTTAGTTGCCTACCAGAACTAGATGGTTAGACACTATTGCTAAAGACACTACACACACTGGATTCAGTACAGTGAGAAATCAAGATGAAATTGAATATGGAAGCCTTCTTCTTCCTGGCTAGCTGTCATAGTTCTCGAAAGCTCTATGCAGTTTGCTGGAGGAGAAATGTCATCAGTAGTCTTAACCAGAGGTGAATCCTATGAGCTACATAATGTAGCCACAGGTGTAATAATGGCATGATTGTTATGGTGGTAGCCAACTCCTCTTGATTGTATTTGAAGCCCACTTCATAGGAGAGAATTTTTGCCTGATGAAAACCTTGTCATGGGCCCTGAGAGAAAAGATGCCACTGTTGTTTAGCTAGATTAGTGGTGTCCATCAAATTGCCCTTTAAATATTTATTTTATACCCATAATAGTGCTGCTCTTGCCTTTAGCCCAAGAAACTTCTTTGTGTAGGTGGTAGTATTGACTGAGGAGACTCAAAACTCACCAAAGCACTGAGTATCAAGGACCCTTGAGTACTTGGCACTAAGTCACACTCTTCAAAGCTCAGGGGACTCTGTGGAAAAGACAGAAGAAAGAGACAAAGGATGGAAGATGGGGTTGACTGTCTTGGGAATGTGTCTTTGGGAATGTACCATTGCATTCATGACCTTACAGTTGCTATACTTGCACAAAACTTGCACACTATTGGGCCTATTACATTCTATTATAGCTAATGGAGAGGAACTAAAAAGGGCTGAACAGGGCTGCAGTCTCTAGCCCCCAAACTTTCATTTCTTTCTGTGACAACTTATATTTTAACATGTTTCTGCTCTATGATGCACAATCACACCAGTGAATTACTTTTAAATTTGACTTTTCTTATGGTCTCAGGACACAGGAAGGAATACCAACAGCCTCTCACACAGACAGCCCCTTGCCTAGTTCTGGCAAAGCTCTTTCCCCTTAGAAGCCAAGCCTTCACAGTCCACAGTTCTTTAGTATTTAAAAGTCTTTCATTTTCTCACCAGAATGGTCCATCAGACTCTACTTATAGCATCGCAGATCATATTTTAGTCCAAATTATCAAATCCTTCCAGATTCCTCCCACAAATCAGTTCCAAAAGATTAAAAGCCTGATCAAGTTTTTAGCACCAATGGACCCACTCCTCAAGTACCAATTTTCAGTTATAGTTACCTTTTTTGTTTCTGGGACAAAATACCCAATCCAGAGCAGCTGATGGGAGGAAATAGTTTATTTTGGCATAAAGTCTTGGGGGGGGGAAGCTGCATGATGGGAAAGAAAAGACTGTAACTCAGAGGCTGGACATCACTTCTTGCCACAGCAACTGGAAGAAAACATTAAGAGAGTGAGCTGAGTTCCAGCATGGAGTAAACTGAGCCACAGTACCCCAGGAACCAGCCCCAGATAGCACCCCCTTCCAGCAAAGCTCTACCACTTAAAATGCTACCAGCTGGAGAACAAGCACTCACAACACACGAGTTTATGGAGGACATCTGATTCAAACCAGCACAATCATCAAGCATTCAAGAAACACAAATGAAGGCTCAATGTGTCATCAGTCACACCCACTGGATGGCTAAAATCAAGTATTTATTTTTTGGGTTGTTGAAACATGAGAAGCCCTAGGTGTTGTAATGTGGTACAGCCACCTTGGAAACTGTTGGATATTTATTTAACATGTCAAACTCGGAATTTCTGCATTATTCAGCTCTTTTATTCCTAAGGGTATTCTAGCAGTAAGCAAAATATCATATCCACATTAGGATATGTACACAAGTGCTCTTCGGACTATTGTTCACGAGAACTAACACATAGACACAGCTCAGACGTCTATCAGCTAAAGATGCGTGAATGTGGTATGTTCATGCAATCAATATTCTTTGACAATAAAAATAAATGCTGATAGGTGCTACACCCTGGAAAGTCCTTGAAAACATTTATTCTGGTATAAGAAGCTACACTCAGAAATCTCAAGTATAACTCTATTTCATAGGAGTTGTCCAAATTGAACAAAAGAAGAGAAGCAGCTTGGTCCCAGGGTTAAGGAGGAAATGCAGAGCAGCTGGTAATGGGTAATGGAGGCACATTTCTTTGGCGGTATTGAAAATGCTCTGTATAGGAGAATATTGACGTATGAGCATATCTCACTGAATAAAAAACTCCTGAACTGTATGATCTATGAATTTAAGTATTATGATATGTAATTATAGCTTAAATAAGTATTCTGTAGTCTTTAAAGCAAACCTTTAGAAATTTGAAGAGCCAAAATCTATGGGTGATTGAGTAAACAGAGAACACATTTTCTTCTTTGGCTCTCCTGCACCATTCATTAAAATTAATCATATATCAGGCCACAAAGAAATTTCAATAAATTCAAAGAATCAACATTATACACATTACGGTCTTTGACCACGATGCTATAAAATTAGAAATTATCAACAATGAAACACACTTCACATGTGGGTAAGAGCTATATATTATAACTCTCATAATAAACTACTTTGAAATAAGCAATAGGTCAAAAAAAGAACTCAAAAGTGAAACTGTAAACTGTTTCAGTCAAATGAAATGAAAGCTGTGTATTTCAAATTGTCTTGTGCTCCTAGAGGGTATCAAGAAGCAAACAGAAAGCTCTGGCTGTAATTATCAGAACATTAGAGGGGCTGGAGATACATGAGGTAAATTTTGTTTCCTTCCCCTAGCCAGAAAAATAGGAACAGAGCACAGTGAAAGAAACAAAAGGAAATTCAATAATAAAAAGGAGACCAGAAATCAATTGAGCATTCCAGGAAAATGAGTAATTAAAAAGAAGTATGTTCTCTGGAAAAAAAACAAACATAACAGTTACAAAACCTGTGGCTAAGCAGATGGGTGCAAAGAAGAGATATGCAATAGGAAATGAAAAGGAGAAAAGTAAATTTGGCTAATTATGCTAAGTTGTTATAAAGACACAAAATAGAATGAAAAATTATATGTGAACATATTTGAAATCCTTGTTAAAGGAATAAATGTCTAGAGAACTACTGTGTTAAAATTAGCACATAAAGATATAGAAAACATGACCAATAACTACTCAAAAATTGTCAGATTCTTTCAACAAACACAGAGCTCCCTGATTTAGCTAGTATAGATCTTCCTAACGCCACCTCTTAAATGCTGAGATTAAGGTGCTCACCAACTCCTGTGACATTTATTGGTGTTCTAGGGATCTGGATTTAGGTCCTTATGTTCAGCAAATACTTCAACTGTGTCAACTCCTTGGTCTCCCCTCCCCACATGATATGGATAAAGTTTTGTGCTACTGGTTTATCTTTAATGGCCCACTTGCCAAATCATTACTTTTAATAGCTAATATAATAATGACCTGGCCAATGGTTTTGAAGTGCAGATTCAGGGAAAGTTCAAAATCTTTGTTTTACTGATAGTTTTGGAGCAGGGTAGTCTCCTTTTATAGGTAGATAGTTAGGGACACAACACTGAAAAACATAGATGCTGACCTGCCCTGGTGAGACTTGAAGACCACTTAAGTTTGACTCAACATGGCCATCAGAGACAGCTTCCTGGTTCTTCCTTGTTAATTTCCTCCCTCTGTCCACAGGCTCTTTATGAATCTGTGCTGTCTTCCTTAACCTACCAACCAAAGTCCTCCATATACATTTAGACTTAGCCAATGAAACTCACCCCTACTAGATCTCCAATTTACTAATTTACATCTCCAAGGATATAAGAAAAACATAACCAACTTGCCACGCAATTACCGTCTTGGGACTCCACTCAGCTTGGAAGCTTCCCTGCTCTATTTCCTGCTTTATTTACTTAAAATAAATCTTTCATCACTCAAATATCAGTGTGTCATTTCTTTGAAAGTCATAAAATGAGAACTGGAGAGCCACTCACTGATTTGGGCTATTAGTATCCAGCACTCGAATCCCTAAGCCCAGCGAGTCTTCATTCTTTTCAATACCAGAAACATTATTGTTTTCTCCAATGATTTTGACCGGGAGTTCTTGACTAGGTCATGTGTCTTCAGCCTTCTCCTACTTCCAGAATATCACCTTTAGGCTTAACATCAATCACCTCATGAATTGTTCCTTATCCCTTATAACTCCTCTCCAGTCTGATCTTTTCCTGGTTCATACAGTTTATGTCCAGTCTTACTGTTCCTCAGTCACTTTGTGTCCTTGATGCAATCTACATGTAAATAACATTTGCTCCCAATAACTACAAATGGGCATCACTTGGCAGGGGTTGAAAAACTAAATATTATTCTTCTCTGTATCATTCCAATTTTAGTATATGTGCTGCCGAAGCGAGCACGAAAAACTAAATATTCTTAAAGAATTTTTTTTAAATGGATACTGTGGCTTGATCCTGACTCCACAAAGATATTATAACATGTTACAAAAGTAGCACTAAACATAATTTTCTCTTTGGTGTTACAGGGAGAGGGAACAAAAGAGAGGAAGAGAAGAAGGAGATTGAGAAGGGAAGGAAGGTGTTGCAGTTATTATTGCTTTGTTGGCCAAACATTTGACCAAAAGCAGCTTATGGAAGGTAAGGGTTTATTTAAGGCTTATGTAATTCTGGGGAAACATCATCAATGGTGAAAGAAGCTGCTTACTTTCATAGATCCAAGTAAAGAGAAAATACTGAACAGCCAGCAAACAAACAGCCAGAGCTCAAACTGCTTTCACATACCTTAGGACTGGACTACTAAATCTGCCCCCAGTGACACCTCCTTCAGCAGGCTGCTGGAGGCTAAAGTTGCAAGCTTATCAAAAATACCTCAGGCTACTATGAGGTCATACATTCTATTCAGGCTAGCACATTCTGTCCCTGGCTTCCACAAACTCATGACCATCTCACAATGCAAATTTAACTGAGACCAACTTCAAAGGTCCCCATAGTCTTTAACAACTTTAACATTGTTCAAAAGTTCTAAGTCTCATCTGTGTTAACTGAGAGTCCTGCCAGATCATGACAAAAGTTATTGCTTCCAACATATCATGGCACAGAGTAAAACATATTCATTGTATAAATACATAATAAGGAGAGAACCAACGCAAATAATAACCAGTAGGTAAACATCAAATATCTGTAACTCAAATTTGACATTGATAACCAGCAACAAAAGTCTCTGGGTTCCCTGGACTCCTAGGGGCAATTCCTACTACAAGAGAGCTACAGAGAGGCTATACCCATTAGTAGCTAGCCAAAATAGCAATGTTGTCTCATTTAACCTATATTGATCTCACTCTCTGATGTAGATTATGTTTGTATCTTTCTGACACCAGTGAGAGAGCTAGTTCAACTCAATTCCATCAACAAGACATTGGATGATGGCTGACATCCTGGCAGGAAACAAACCACCCCTGACCTTCACCCAGGGCCCAAATGAATTCTATGAGAAAGTGATGAGACAAACAGGACACCAATCACCACAGCCAAGTCTGATAACCCATGAAAGGTCAATGGAGACAGACAGCAATGATACCCAACACAGCCCACGGCAATGGTCAAGAGATACTTAAGATCTCAACAATAAAGCAGACTTAAAACTCACCAACCATGACTCAGAAAACTGAGTGGAAGAGGGGGCAGAAAGGATGTAAGAGCCATGGTGGGGGAGAATATCCAGAGATATAGACCCCCTCAGCAACAATGAACAAAGGGGGCAAAAAAGAAAAAAAAAACCTGGCTATCTCAGGTGCAGTTCATAATCCCCTAACCTATGGACACTGAGGAAGGACCCCAGTGAGTAGGGGACAGAGAGGAGGGAAATGAGGATATCTTCACAAGATTTGGTCATACAATGTATATACTTATTCATAATAAAGATATTAAATAAATAAATAAGTCTCTGGGTTCCATTTATACCCCTCTATCTGACAGTCAATCCATAGTCATGGTAAGTCAAAAGCATCTTCGGGTCTATCCTGCAAACCATGGTTCATCTTCATACCTCTATATGATAGCCTAACTTGACCTCCACACAGGGATTTGGACATTGTCTCCCCCACTGCATCTCAGCAGCAGCTCCTGTTCACCTTTATGCAATGGTCTTACTGGCATTCCCCAGAAGGATTTCTACCCTGCTTCAATATGGTGGCTCTCAGCAGTGGCTTCTAGAACTGTGTTGGTCATCCAATACTCCTTTTTCCAGCATTTGTCCTGCTTCCAAAACCATTACCAAATATGTACCATTGCTAAGTTTGTAAATCCAGAAGGAAAATAAGTTTTGACCATGAAGAGAACACTTCTTTAGAATTCTTCCTTCAAACCACTTCCTTGAAAAAGAATTTATATTCTTACTCATTTTAGCTTTTCCTTGGTTGGTTTCACCCTCAGACATCTTTTCCATTTTTTCAATGCAAAGCTGTCCCATGCTTAATTGTGGTAATCAACAATGGCAGCTTTAGTTACCTAAAAACAGTCTATGAGCCAGTAACTTTAAACTTGCTTAAATGTTTCCTGCAATAAAATGTGTATCATTTATATCTTTCTGTTCTAACATTCCACCAAGCACAACAGTCCATTACTTTTAAATTTAACTTTGATCTGTAATGGGGATTTCATGGCTCCTTGCTAATACACCAATACACCAACACACCAAGAAATTTAAAATATCCCTGATTCTTGTCTTATGACCTTAATGCATTAAATTCATAGACCACCAGAGGATAAGGATCAAAGAGGCTTTAGTAGACTAGAAAAAGAAAGTACAGGGACCTCCCATCATGAGAGAAGAAAGGACAAGTGGGGAAAGAAGCCCCTCACCACAGCATGGGCTGTAGACCTCCCACTCCATCCTTAGAGAGGGGCTCAGATGAAAAAGCAGGTTGGGAAAAGAGACAAGGAGTTAACTCTAGCATAGTGGAGATAGCAAAAATAAGTCCAACGACATTCCTTGTTTTTATTTTTGGGGCCCTAACCACCCTAAACTGCCTCAGATCAAATCTAGACATTGGTGGAAAAACACAGCCAGCATTTTAATCAGTAGTACAGTTCTCTCCCCACTTAAAAGTTCATAAGGCAAGACTTGACAGGCCACAATTCTCTCTGCATTTAGCATTTCCAAACCCTCACCAGAATAATCCACTCAGCTCTGCTTAAAATAGTGTAAGGCTTTTCCGTTCTAAAGTACAAAATCCTTCCACACTCCTGCAGCACACAAGTTCCAAAAGACCAAAACACACATGGTCAGATTCACCACAGCAACATCCCCACTCTCAGTACCAATTTGACTGTTGCCGTTACCTTTGTATTGCTGGAAAACATCCAACCAGAAGCACCTTATAGGAGGAAATGGTTTATTTCAGGCTTATAGAATCCAGGGGAAACACCATCAATGGTGGAAGATGTTGGCTCACTTCCATAGATTTAAGCGGAGAGACAACACCAAACTGCCAGCAAACAGGAACAGCCAGAGCTCCAACAGCTCTCCACAGTGTTTAGGGCTGCACTACAAGATCTGCCCCAGGTGACACCTCCTCCAGCAGCCAGTGGAGACTCAAGTTGCAAGCATAATCAAAAATGCCTCAGGACAAAGATTCACATTCAAACTACCACAGATGGGAAGAGAGGGAGAAAGATAGAGAGAGAGAGAGAGAGAGAGAGAGAGAGAGAGAGAGAGAGAGAGAGAGAGAGAGAGAGAGAGAGAGAGATTCCTGAATTTCACTGAAAAATCATTTATACTTTCCATCGTTTAGCACTGCAGATTTATCTAAGTTGTACTTTCTACCTTCATAGTGTTTGTGATATTTCCATTCTTCTACAGGACTCCTTAAAAATAAAACAAGAATAATAGGAACCCTCAAAACATTTGTAATACTGTGCAGTGTTAAAATTTCACTATTGGAGACAGTTGCCAGTGTTTGGTAGACTCTCATGTTGCTCTTGTTGACCTGATGTTGGCCAGGAGGTGATGTTAAACCTTTGCTCATCCATCAGTTTCTCTGCCATCATGGAGGTTCCCCTCGAGTCTATAAAGGGTTTATTTTAACCTTTTCCTTCCACAAGCTGCTTTTGGTCAGGTTCTTTGTGCAGGAACAAGAAAGCTGACTATAACCCTCAGACACTCCAATGAAGCCAACCAAAGAAAATTAGTTCTTCATAGATTGTGGAGAAGAAACCATAATTAGAACTTTAGCCCAAAACTGTGGACCAAAACTCGTGTGCTAAATCCAGTAGTGTGACCATGCTCAAAGGTATAAACAGACCCCATTTTTTACTATTCTAGTAGCCAGAATGCATAATGTACGATAATTAATAAGCATTTCTGCCAAAACCCAAGAATGTGATGACTTAAATGAGGAAAAATAATCAACTGAAATCAACATAAAGGTGAATTGGATGATGAAAAATTAAAAGGTTTTTAAGATAGCTATCCTAAAAACAACTGTGCAAATAAGCGAAGTTTCCCTTGAAATGGTCAATCTCAACATATATGTGACAAACCCAATTGATGTGTTTGATAGCAGGGTGGAGAAAATATGGTTGAACCAATGAACTTCATACCAATAAAAATAGACTCAGGGACCCATGTGACCATAACAAAATCCAACATTCATATACTATTTTTCAAAAGAAAACAGGGTAGCATTGAGAAAGTACCTGGAGTAAAAAAACAAACAAACAAACAAACAAAAAAAACACTTGAAAATTCCCTAAGTTTGGTGGAAGATACAAACCTACAAGAACCTGATCAAATGCCAGTGAGAATAAGTCTACATACCATACTCATTACAAACTATAAAAAAATAAAGATTCATGAGGCAAGCAAAGGAAAATAAATCAGCAACATGAGCTTCTGAGTGGCTTAGGCAATACACAGGCCCCTTTCCTCCCAGTGCACAGAGCAACCTATTGGTAACCTGGGACCGCTCTCACCGCCCCCCAACTCCCAGCTTTCATTTAGCTGAATGTAGACCTATTTTACCTATGGCAGTAAGTCTCCCCTTGACAACCCTTTGGTAACACTGTTTATTTTCAAATATGTACCAGAATATGTCTGAGATTGGGATACCAAACTGGTCTCGACTGGCTTTGAGTACAAGTACAGAAGGGAATATTGCATCTTCTGAGTGAACTTTAAGGGAGGACATCCTATTTAGCAACTTATGTCTACGACTGATTTGGCATTCATATGATTAAACTCAGATGCATTGTGGGAAGGTGCATGTACAATAGAGAAAAGCTTAGGTAACTCAAGTCTGCTGATCAAACAGTGGTCTACCCATAGTATACTCTCTATACTAACCAGTTCCTTCTTTTCCTAAATCCATATAAACGAAGCTCTGGACAATAACCCACTAGTCTTGGGAAATCTAGCTCAAGGAGCTGGTTGTCTTTCTTGGCAGTGTATTCCAAACTTATACTTTCATTTTGCTCTTAATAAAATTGTTTACTGTTTGATTTTCATGTGTGTCTTTTCCAATTCTTTGATTAAGATGCCAAGAACCTGTAAACACCCAGAGAGAGACTACCAATAGGTGAGCCAACTCCACGAAGTTATATTCATCCTTTAAGAACTTAACTCACAAGTTAAGTTTTCAAACTTCTTACTCGCCCTTAAGCTCACAGCCTTAACCAGTGTGGTTGAAGATTCAGCCCATCAGGGGGTGAATGTGGCTGGACGCTTCTAGCTACTTCACCTGTGATGGTGATGGCGGCCAGGGAGAAGAAAGCTGGGTGACAGGTAGCAAGGTAAGGTCTCGCCTTTCTATGCTATTTTTTCTGCTGCTCAGACTAAAACCATACTCTGCTTCAGCTTGGATTTTAAAAGGTGTTTTCTCCTTCTTTCTCTTTTCTCCTGATTTTTCTCTGATTTCACATGTGTCTGAAGTACAGAGTGTAGCATTCTTACAGGGGTTGATGAAAGGAGCAAATGGCTTAGTAGTTCTGCTACGTTATACTATGCCTGGGGGTTAAGCACTGAGAACACAGTTCTTTCTGTGCTTTTAGTTTTCTGAACTGGCTGCAGGTGCAAGTAGATAACCCCAAGGAATATCAGAAATCTTGGTGGGCAAAGACTCTTATGTTTAAGCATTTAAAGCTATCACATTGCTGGGGAACCCTTTGGGCAGTGAAGGGAGATGGGGTTTATCTCTGGCCCTGAGACATATCTCATGGCTTAAGAGCTTTCCCATGCCCCATGTCTCCTACAGGAGTCAAGCTCCTAAGCAAGAATCCTCTTCTCATCTACCTTTGCTTAGCCTCTTCTTCTGTCTCTAAAACTTCAGTTATCTGTCATCAATCAGCAGTCACAGGTTGGACAATTAAGAACCATTTAGAGCGTCCACTGCTGGAAGATTCCTGAGACAGTAGCAGGGTAACTGGGTCATGAAAGTGGGAAATTAGGCCTTCCTTAGCAGGGAGTCTGTCAAGTAGTGTTTTTATACAGCCCAGAGGAGTGGCTTTTTATCTTCCTTTCTCTGGTGACTTCTGGTGACTTTTTTTTTAAACACCTCATTACTAAATTCTGGTCCTCACTTTCCCAGACTAAGGCAATCACTAGATTCAAGACATCAAGGACTCTACTTCATCTGTAACACAAGCTGGCAGAATTCCACCCCTATTGTCAGGAAAGAGTCTTCTCTTAATTGAATCAAACTTATGAAACATCTTATGGCATGTCTGTTTCCCATTTCCTACCCAAACCCAGAGGAGGAAAGCATTGTTAGATCACAGCACTTCCTCAACTACTTACTTGATTTGGTACAAGACCTGCCCAGGCCCTTGTCTTCTACTGACTGTAAGACATTGTAATAATACTGTAATAAATTGTTTAAAATGACCAAAGCCTTTGGCTTCCTTAGCCAAAGAATCCCCCATTAATTCATCTAAATCTAAGATCTATCTCTATGGGAAAACACCTTTTTGAAAAATAAGTACAAAGATCCTATAAAAATAAGTAAAATCTATATGATGTGCTCTTTCTCTTCCTGTCTCCTCTCTATTTCTCTTTGCTTACAAATAAATAAATAAATTTTTTTTCAAAAATGCAGGTTCTAGGTTCTTATGCCAGGACTGATGATATTACCACTTCACAGAACAAACCTGAATTTCTGTGTTCATTTAAGTTCCATTATGACCTATTGCAAACAACCCCTGTCCCCTTCTCATGTCCCCCTCAACCACTGACTTCTGTTAAAATATATTTGCTCTTTTGAGTGCAATACTCATCCCATCTAAATTTTAACTAGATTCCATTGAGATTTGTTTGTTTGTTTATTACTGATTTGTGTCAATGGCCTGTAATTCACTGTGAAGCTCAGGCTCTAATTGTATAGTCCAAGCTGGCCTTGAATGAATAACAGTCCTCCTGCCTTCCTGCCTCAGACCAAGTGTGCTAGGAATAGATATGCCAATGGTGTTTTTTTTTTCTTCATATGCCAAGCAAGGACATTTAGGTGATTTCTACTTTTGGGGGTTGTAAAGGAAACTTTTGCAAACAAACATTTGGGCTTTCATGTGAACAAAGGTTTGTATTTTCTTTGCACAATTAATAATCCAAAACTCTTGGAGCTGCACTGCTTACACTTCTCATTAGCACATATACTTAGATTGCATGGTATGCTACACTTCCCGTTAGCACACAGGCTTGGATTATATGCTATGTTATACCTCTCATTAGGACACAGGCTTAGGTTGTAATAATGTTACACTTCCCATCAGTATACATGCTACATGTGCCGGGTATAGTTGCTTTATACCCTCACAAGTACTGTGCAGTCAGAATTTCTACTCTGGAATTTTAGACATTATAGGGGCTGCTGTTTAGTGTCTACCCCAGCCTACATCCATCTCCCTCTAATGATTTTTAGAACAACCGACTGATTATTGAAATACAGCAATAGTGTCTGTAGACCCAGTTCCTGCTAGAAAGCGCTTTCTCGTGGTATCTTCCTTTACCTGGGGGGAAGGGATGGTACCATTTGTCCCTGAGCATCCTCTCTGGCATTATCTGCAGTGCTGCCCTCAACCCTAGTTATTCGGAAGGTTTCCTTCCTTCTGGGCTTCTTGTTGCCTTCTGAACTTCTCAGGTGCTTTCATAATGTTATGTGTTGGTTGTTTTTATTGCTCCCTTTCTGTTGATTCATCTTACTCATCCCCTACTTCAAAGACGTTCACTTTAACCTTCAAGACACAAACAAAACCAAACTTTCTACTCTGTTTCATTGCCCCGTGCGATAGACTTACTTGTCCCTTGCATGGCTGTGAGGGTATTTTATGGGTAACCCTCATTAGGTAATCAATAGTAACCCTTGTGCTACTGGCCCTGGCTGTGGGACACGTTTCTCTTTTGTATGATGCTAAGAATTCTCCAAGGCATAAAAGCTTGCCTTCGTTTTCTTTGCCTTCTCTAATATTATTTCTAATATTACAAATAAATATTATTTCTTAATAATATCTGTAATATATATTGTATATTATATTATTACAATATATACAATATAATAAATTACAATATAATATGTTATATTACAAATAAATATTATTTCTTAACATTATCTAATATTATTTCTTAAATTGAATTGAGTTATGCAGTTTCTATTTTCTACAGCCAGTGAGGTTTTGTGAAACCTCAGTTTTCAGGGCTGCATTGGGATTGTTGCTCATGGGCTCTGGAAGCCTTTTCCTGGAAGGAGGATCACCGTGGTACATCTCGAGTTTAACCACAACTAATAGCAGTGGCTGATATTTAGTTTTTTTTAACCATATGTTAGAATACTGCAGAAAGGCCTTTTATGCAAATTATCTCATTAATTCACATGTTTCTCCTCTGAAGTAGACATTTGTATTATTCCTATTGTATAGACAAGACAGAAGGGCTAAGAGGGGGCAACTGGCCTGTCTGATGTCATACAATGAGTGTGTATTGAGGCTAGGATTGTAACCCAGAAGTCTGACTCGGAAGCTAAGGCATTTAACCCAAATGTTATCCACACTGAACTTGGCTGCAACTCCTTGAAGCTTGATCACCCACTCGGAATCATTTTATTGATAAAATAGAAAATGGATATGCATTGGCCTCTCGTGTCCAACATACATAGGCATATTTTATGAAGCAGAGGCTTTGTTTCAGCCAAGTGTGGTGTGTCCTGATATGAGAATTTCCTCTTTGCGCTTGTGCAAATTTCATAGACTGCTTCATCCTGGGCCAGCATTTGAGGTGAGCCATGATTAGCCCCACCTGCCTTCCATGTTTATGTTAATGGAGCACACTGATTGGAGTGCTGAGAAGCGCCAGGGAGCCGGAGTCTGCCCATCAGTATTCCTAGGCTGTCCAATTTATAACCTTCTAGGGGCTCAGATGAAAGTGCAGCAGTCACAAAGTTGCTCTCCGCTGAAGAGCTTTTCAAGAGAATAATTCACCTTTAGGTTTCCATGCAGCTGTAGGTAGCAGCATCAATTATCCCTGGAGAATTCCGTGGTGGACCTCATTTTCCCTCAATTATCTTTTGATAGATCTATATTAAATAACCAAATGAACTCTGAACAGGTGTGCTTAAAAAAAAGCAACTCTTCAGCTTTCTCAATCGTATGTTTTATTGACAAGGTAATGTATATGTACATTTTTTTTATTTTAGTGATTTCAGTTATTTTCTAAACATTATCTTTTTCGAAGGGATAACAGAATAAAATAAAGATAGACTGCCCCAGTTATTATTAGAGGTGATAATTTGCAGTCTAAGTGTGTTGCCATGGATACCTAAGAACCCCCCAAAGACTCAGGCCTGAGAGTCAGGGCCTAATCCTGAGTTGCCTTTCAATAGCACCAGCTGTCCAGAGCCCAAAAGGCGTGGCAAATTACACCATTATTAGAGTGAAATGGTATGGCTAAGCTAATTATTTGTGGGCTTTAGACACAGGTGTTCATAAAAGGCTGAACCACGCACTCCTAATCAAGTCTGATTGGGCCAGAACAAGAGCCCAGCATGGGACTATCAAAGAGTTGTTTATAGTGTCTTTCATTTAAATAATAAAAGAGGCCACTGTAGGCCTTCTGTTCAGTGGACTTTTAATGTTGTTCTGAGTTCCTCACACCAGGTAATCATATTTTGTGTTTCTTTTTGACTTCATTGAGTCACAGAGTTCTGCTTTCTAATAATATTTTTCTTGACAGTCATGCAACAGTTTGGCATATTTTAGCTATTCTGTGACTTTGGGGTTAATGGAACTTTTATTAAATATGACTTTACAAGATGGAAGATTAGAACTTTATAACAACCATTATATTCTGGAAACTGTTAATTCTGAGAAATGATCCAGTTTTGCCATTGTGTTACCTGTAATATAATGGGTTTTTTTGATGGATATATTTCTCTAATAGTTTCTGTGCCCATAGTTTATCAGGAAGTGAGGTAAATTTTAAAATATGTTTTAATACCTGCCCTAATCTAAAGATATTTGTTTCATTTAATATTTGAATGTCATCAGTTGTTAAAATGTGTTTTGATGGGACATGTCACGTGGATTAATCATAGGGTGATGTGATATTAAGTATGATAAAATACTGTGCTTTGCCAAGCAAAACTGAATTTCCTAATCTTTGCATCTATAAAATAATGAAAGAATACTTCTTTGATGTACACAGTCCATAAAGAAGCTTACATTCAATGGCTACCACGCAGCATTCATGCATTTAATATTTTGCTTCCAAATGTGAGTGATGTAATAGATTTATTACACTGATACTATTTTCAAAGAAATTGACTTGTCCATTTTAGTTTTCTAAGACTAATACAATCCTGAGTATTTGAGAAAGTAGTATGATAGATTCTGTTGCCCAATAATGTTGGAATGCCTCAGATATTATTTTACTTTACATTATCTTTACTCTACATTTTTGCAGATGATTGAAAATTCTAAAAATGTGAAAACATATTTCTGCAGACAAGTAGACTCAGCTTCAATTTCCCACTCTCTGGAGATAGTCAACTCTTCAGAGAGACAGATAAGCTTGCAAAAATATGTCTGTGCTCACATCAATGCATTGACCTAATGTGAGTATAGACTGCATTCTCTTTGATGGCTGAGAAAATTGGGTTTTAACTTAGTCCATTAAGCCAGCATATTCTTCTTCCTTTGAACATGAAGATTGAACATTTTGGGGTGTTTAAGAGATGGATTGGTGTTTAAAGGTACTTGTTTGCAAAGTCTTATAGTCCAAGTTAAATTCCCCAGTAGGTACATAAATCTAGATACACAAAGTGGTGTATGCATCTGGAGTTCTTTGCTGTGGAGGAGGTCGTGGAGTCTCTCTCTCTCTCATAAATAAATAAATATTTTAAAAATTTTTTAAAAGACTGGACATTGGTCCTTTCTGGACATAGTTATAAGGCCTCCAAGGACAGTGATTTTTCATAATGTCATATACAAAGGTACAAGGCAATTTAACTTGCAAGCAAAAACAAGACCTCCCTGCCAAGGTCAGAAGGTTTTTTTACAAAGGAAAGAGTACCCATCAGGGTTATTAGGAGAGATTTGGCCATGACCACCTTGAACCCGAGTAGTAGTTGTCTGAATTCTTCAGCAAAATGTTAAGTTATCTGCCAAATACTCACTGTGCTTGTAGCTTCTCTAGAACAAAGACTGCCAAGGTTAGCTACTGACACTGCTTGTTCTTACATTTATTCTAAATTATCTTTTCCTGCTAATATCTGTCATGGTTCAGAGAAATAACCGATCCATCATCTCTGGGGAACGTAACTGTTTCGTGATTCTGTGACCCATGGGAGAGCAGTATGCCCCTCCCTATTGTGAGAGTCACAGCTCTGAAGGGGATGAAAGGCCTCTGACTATGGGTGGTAGGTATTTCAGCACATGTACCATTCAGGGTTGCTGGCTAGGTGCAGCAGGCTCTCAGGGGTTAATTGCTTTCGAGTCTATTGCTGCTCTGGTTACATGTTCCTATAAACAGAGCAGATGCTGCTGGCCTGTGTTAGTCTGCGGGGGTCTGTGCTGACAGATGTTACAGCTTGACCCCTGCTAGGATAATCACCATGACAGGGGAAGGTAAATCATGAACTCGCTCTTTGGGTTTATGCACTAGTGACACAAGTAACTTCTCATAGTGTATTTGCTCTGCAAATCCCATGGTCAAACTTAAATCCAAAAAGACAGTATTTATTATAGTCAACTTACTCTGTTGCTGCTCAGAAAGAACCCAAGCAAAAACAGCTTGGAGAGGGATGGGTTTATTTGGCTTATGGACTCAAGGGGAGACTCCATCCTGGCAGGGAAAATGATGCCATGACCAGAGGGGTGGACATCACCTCGGCCACAGAACTGCAAACAATGGCAGGAAGGTGTGCCAAACACTGGCAAGGGGAAGCTGGCTTATAACCCCCATAAACCTGCCACCAACAACACAGCTCCAGCGAGGTTGTAAAACCCAAACTGCTATCATCTAAGGATCGATCATTCAGAACACATTCATTTGTTAGTGGGAAACACCTGGATCAAACCATGACAGTATCCAAAAAGCACTGAGCAGAGGAAATAACAAACACGGTCACATCCTCTACATTACTTGTTCCAATGGGTGTCTTGCAGACCTGATTGACTCAAGAACTAAGTACTTAGCAGGCAAGTGAAAGATAACTTCACAGAAAGAGAGCAGAAGAGGTTGTTTTCTCTTTTCTGTTTTGAAATGAACTCAGATGATAGCATATGGATAGTCATATGCTACACATAGAACAGGGGGAAGGTTCCCATGAAGATTCATCATCTTAATTCACATCTATATTATGAAATATGATAATTTAAGATGAAATGCATCAAATCTTCCACTAAAGAAATGAGAAAAATTATCAGGTGAACACCAAGAGCCTGACGGGAAGCAATTACCTAACATATTTATGTATACTTGTTAATGATGCGACAGAAAATATCAAGTCAAGAAATCTGACTGTTAAAAAAAATCTTGGACACTTTAAACATCCAATAAGAGATGCCTTCTGATCAAATAGGAGACGATAGGGTATATAAAAGCAATAGTAGATCTCAGAATATATATACAGGCAGAAATACATGTACGGAAGATATGCAAACTCTGTACAACTCAGTGCCTAAGCATTATTATTTAAATGAACACTCGAGAAAGCGGAACAACTAATAAGTCATGTCACTTTGGTTCAAAGGGAGAAATATGCCAAGTAAAACAGACATGTATATTTTACTCATTGGATTTGCCAATATTTATAATTTCAATTATGTTAAGTATCAGCAATAATGCAAGGTTACTGACATTTTCACTTAGTGTCTATAAGAAGGGAAACAGCAAATGCATTTTGAAAAGGCATGTTACAATATCTATCAATATTTAAGGTGTGCATATCTTCTGAATTTACAATGGAAAAGAAATTCTTGAGCCTTGGTGCAGGACACTTATTGCTTTATCACTGTAAAGAAAAGTAGAAAATTACCTAAATGCTTTAGAAAAAGCTACATACACAAGGAAGGAAAGCTAGTCTCCAAAAAGTACATATAGTGTATGTGTAATGGAATATATATGTATATATAACATTATATAGATAGATATAGATATAGATAGATATAGATAGATAGATATAGATAGATATAGATAGATATTGATAGATACCATTACGATGAATAGTATTCAGGGTGCTATTGTAGCCACCTTCTTGTGCTGGGACAAAACACCCAGTCAAAAGCAGCTGATGGGAGGAAAGTTGTTTATTTTGGCTCACAGTCTCAAGGGGAAGCTCCATGATGGAAGAGGACAACATGGCAAGGGCAGAGGTTGGACATCACCTCCGCCACAAAAGGTTGAAAACAGCAGCATTAGAGTGAGCCAAATTCTAACAGCTGTAAACCTGCCCCCAACAACACACCTCTTCTAGCAAGGCTCTACCTCCCACATTGCAATCTGCTAAGTACCAAACATTCAGAATACCGGAGTTTATGGGACACACTGGTTTCAAACCACCACATATGCTTTATCTGGAATTGATAATTTATGATGTGTACCTAGCTGGACAAATGGAATGTATTAAAATATAATCTTTACTTACCTGCTTTAAAAATTCATGTTTAATGAAAAATTCATGTAAATAAATCAGGCCTTGCCTAGATATAATTCACTCATAATATTATTCCCTGAGAATTTTTATTCTAACAAAGAGATATGAAGTGAGGAATAAATATATGCATCCTAAATAGAATTATAGAAATTAGTATTCATGTTGAGAGTGGCTGGTAAAGAAAGAGAAGTGGGAACTTCTTTGAAGACCCTGAAATCTATCCCCAGGCTATAAACACTGGACCACTTGGAGAGATGAGTCCTCATTGATTGATGAGCAAACTACTTTTGTGCAAGGTCCTGATTATTAGGCAATCAATGCTGGCCAAAGAAGTAAGGCCATAGAATACCCTACTCAGGTGAATCACGTAATAGACCACCAGTGGACAGGTTCACCAAAGGAAAGATGAGAAAAGGACTTAAGACTTGTGTGTCCTAGGTAAGTAAAAAGTTATATGTATGTTTATGGAATCTACCACAGGTCCTTCATATATCACACACTCTATCCATATGCACTGGTTGAACTGGAAAGTGAAAATATCCTGAAATGACAAAAGATTTATCAAGGAAAGCATGAAGCTGAAGGTGTCCCAGAATTATTCAGTTCTGCCATTTAGCAATCATTCCCAAAATTTCTCATAGATTTAATAGGTGTCAAACAATGTGCTGGTTATGAAGGGGACAACACTTGAATACAAGGCCCAGACTTGAGAAATTTAATATAATGGAGCAGCCTGGCAATGACAACTACTATAACTCTTCTTATAACTATGTGGCTGGGGAGATAGCTCAGTCTGTAAGAGCACTTGCTGTTTATGCCTGAAGGCCTGAGAGAGACAGAGACTACCTGGGCTTGATTTCCCAGGACCCACATCAAAATGCTGGGCATGGTCACATATGCCTATAACTCTAATCAAGCTGGAGGAGTAGATTAGAGAGTGGCTAGGCTTGCTGACTGAAAATGCCAAGCTTTGGGTTTAGCAAGAGGCTGTCTCAAGGAAACGTGGAGATGAGTGACAGAGGAGGGCTTTGGACTTTCTCCTCCAGCCTCCATGCATCTGCAAGCATGTGTCCACACACCACTTGACACTCATCTATGTATCAATCTATCATCTATCTATCTATCTATCTATCTATCTATCTATCTATCTATCTATCTATCTATCTATCATCTATCTATCATCTATCTATCTATCATCTATCTATATCTGTATCATCTATATCTATATTTATATATCATCTATCTATCTCTGTATCATCTATATATATCTATATCTATATCTAATCATCTATCTATCTATCTATCTATATGCATAGATATATGTGCACTATTAGTGACATAAAAGGAAAATCAGTATGTCTCAGGCTTGTGAAGCAGGATAAGAAATGTACTTCTTCAAATCTCCAAAGAGTAATTGAGTGAAAAAGTAGGAAATAAAGATCATAAATCTACTTAGAGAGAGCCTACCACAAAATCATTGAGTGATGGACCTGAACGTTTTATACTTTTTAAAGTTTATATTAAACCCAGTGACTAGTTTCTAATTACCTTTCCGTGAATAATGGCAACCCATTAGGGGGTGTCTCAGGCAAGCTGAAAGTTAATCCACAAACATTTACTGGAAAATCACAAAGAGCAGATAAGGAGAGGAGGTAGCCTTTCCCTCTACCTTCTGGACAAATCAGTTACACCAGCTGTTCTCCTCAGCTCCCCTTGGCAGTGAGTTATCCTCCTGGGGTTCAAAGACTGTATTGTAGACATTCAATATAATTATCATGATGCTTTTAAATTAATGACTTGATAAACAAGAATTGAGATATTGTATGTTGGGACTTTTGTCATTGTTCTTGAACTGGCACAATTAAGGCAGCTCTGTATTCATGGCTGAAAGGCACACTTTACTTGAGGATGAAAAAAAATAGAACTAATGTTCCCACAGCTGGGGAAAGATTTCCTCTTTGTAGGGAGGTGATGAGGGGAAGAACAGCAGATATAGATACGACATGCAATGTCTAAAACAGTAGGCTAGGATGTGAGCATTCCCTGAACCAGAGAAGATGCTAAAGGCACTGAGCTAACAAAAATTAAAGGGCTAAAAAGCTGAATACCGTGAGTGACTGAGAAGAGTTCCAGCATACAGTAAGAACCTGGAACATACCAACAGTCCCAGAGGCAAATGAGGAATAGGGCATCTTTCCTACTGTCACAGTGTGGATATCCAACTTATCTTTAATAGTGGTCGTCTCTTTAACAGTTACAGCTAAAGAGGCTCTAGTTTCTGTGCCCAAGACTTCACATTTGTTTACATTTCTTTTCATGTAAACTTCACATGCTAAATATCTATGTCCTCTGTCCTTTGTTCTCTTTCGTTGCAGATCTACAGAGAATCAATACCACAGACTGACTTATCTCCCCTTGAAATTTCTTCTGCCCAACACATTAGTCCATTACTTTAAAATCCAACTTTGCTCAAGTTCTCAGGATATGGGGAGAATTCACTTCGTTTCTTTGCCAGTATATCATACAAACTGTCTTGATCCCAGTTCCCTATAAAATCCTCTCCCTGCCATCTGCCCTCCCACCTGGAACCTCATGAATCAAACCTTCCCAGTCCAAGTTTTTCTTGACCTTCTTGTCTTTCAAACTCACAAAAGAATGGTCCATTAAGTGCTGCTTACAGCATTGTAAGCATTCTTTAGTCCAAAATTCCAAATTTGGGGCTGGAGAGAATGCTCAGTGGTTAAGGTACTTGCCTAGAAACCCTAACAACCTAGGTTTGATATCCCAGTACTCACATAAAGCCAGATGCACAAAGTGGATCTGGAGTTCATTTGTACTTGTTAGAGGCCCTGGCATGCCCATTCTCTCTCTCTCTCTTTCTCTCTGTCTCTGTCTCTCCGTCACTCTATGTCTCTCTGTCTCTGTCTCTCTCTCCCTGATTGCAAATAAATACATAACTAAACAAAGGTTTCCATATTCCTGCCATGAAAGAGTTTCAAAATACTGAGAATCATATGGGAAGGCTTATTGTAGCACAATCTTCTGTATCAGCTACTTTCTCATTGCTGGGATACATATTTAACCAGAAGCAGCTGAAGGGAAGAAAGGTTTTGTTTTCAGCTTTCAGTTTGGAAGGGAAGTCTATCATGGCGAGGAAAGCATGCCCAGAGCAGGATGCTGATATCACATTTCACAAAAGAGGGAGGAAGGGGAGAGAGAGAGAGAGAGAGAGAGAGAGAGAGAAGAGCAAGTAGGGCTGGACTTCAAGGCCTACCTGCAAGTGACACACTTCTTCCAGCAAAGCTTTATCTCCCAAAGTGTCTATAACCTTCCCAAACAGCACCACCAACTGGAAGTTAAGAATTCAAGCACATGAGGGACATTGTACATTCAAGCCAATGACGCTTCCATAAGGGGTTTTTACCATGATAGTAATTTGCATGAAAATCTTCATCTTAAATGAAAATAAAACAAAAACAACAAATTTTAGCTCTTCATAGGAAACTATTTTAAATATTTTTTTAAAAATCCTCGGATGTTATTTATTTATTTATTTCTATTTTTATTTATTTATTTCTGTGTGCATGTGTGTGATTTTCCAAGTAGTACCCTACCTGCAGGTGTATATATGTGTCATATATCTATATCTAGAGTTTGATTTTCTATGAGAGAAATGTGTGATACTTTGTCTTTTTCCCTTCATCATCCTGTCTTCTTCTCCCTTCCTTTAGAACTTGTTCTTACCTATACTAATCCCTATTCTGTGATATATGTATGTGTGTGTGTGTGTGTGTGTGTGTGTGTGTGTGTGTGTGTGTGTGTGGGTAAATGCTAGATTTCACATATGAGACAAAACAGGAGGTATTTTTGAATGTGACTTATTTTGCTTATCATGATTATCTCCAGTTCCATTGATTTAATACAAGCAACATGGTTTCATTCTTCATCATGCCTGAATTAAACTCCAACGTAGATAGATAGATAGATAGATAGACAGACAGACAGACAGACAGACACACAGACAGACACACAGATAGATAGGTAGATAGATATCACATATTCTCTCACTTGTCAAAAATCTAGGCTGTTGGACCTGTATCTTCACTGTTACGAGTAGTGTAACAAGAAACATCGTTGTTAAGTATGTTTGTAGTAAGGCTGACTTAGAGAGTCCTTCGTGTATGTTACCAGGAGTGGTATAGACAGATCATATGGTAGTCTTGTTTTCAATTTTTTGAGGAACCTCCACACTGATTTTTATAATGGCTACATGGGTTTATATCATCACCAGCAGTATAGAAGAGTTTCTTTCTCCACACTCTAATCAGCATTTGTTGTCATTTTTTTTCTTAATGAGTGTCATTCTGACGACAGTATGATGGCATTATTACTGAATTATTATTTGCTTGTACCCAATTCTGCTGAGGGTTTTCTTTCTTTGGTGGAATTGTTGGTATTTGTTCTTTGTGGGGGACTGATGGGCCTCAGTCAGTCTGTGGTTGGGGTGTAGGAATGTGTCTCAGGATATTCCCATTGACCCTGAGGCTCTTATCATCTTTCTGCCTCCTCTTCCACAATGTCCCCAAGCCTTGGTGGGCAAGATAGGGATCTGTTTTAGTGTTACTTTCTCTGTAGCCCCTAGATCTCTGTTTCGATGAGGTTTGAGTGATTACAGTGTTTGTTGCTGTTTCCTTGAAACTGGTTTTCAGGGTTGCTGTGAGGGCAGTATTCATGTCACTCGTGTCACCAGTTCCTCTGTAATGACTTCTGGGCGCTGGCAGATGAAGTGGGGGTGATCCACCTCCTGCTAGACTGTGGGTTCTCTCTTCTTGATGTACTGATGTATTCTGGTTCTCCCCAGTGTTCTCTACCAGCTGCCCCACGCGTGCACACCGACAATGCAGTTTTAATTTACTTTCCCTGATAGTACAGAACATGGAATTTTTTTTTCAAATATTTATCAACCACTTATATTTCTTCTTTTGAGAACTATCTATTAATCAGTCTGTCCATTAATTATTTAGATGATTTGGGGGTTTTGTGTTTAATTTTTGGCATTAAGATAGATTCTAGATATTAGTCCTTTGTCAGATGTTTTTGTAGTTACCTTTGTGGCACTGGGACCAGAGTAGATAGAATTGGGAAAATTTGTTAGATTATAATGCTGTTTTAAATATAAGAATTGTTTGTCTAAATTTTTCTCAGATAAATTGATGTATAAGAATATCATGAACTCATAATGATATTGGATCAATTCCTGCTTTTAGCTTGATCCAACAGTTTTGTCAGGAAGATTGGTTTCACTTCTTCCATCCTTCACCTTTGAGGTCCTCCACTACAGCCTGAGATGAACCCATGCCTTTGATGGTGGTGCTGTGCTCATGTACCAAGTTATGGTTGTGACCATGTATATGGTTATAAATAACAGGTATTTTTCTTCTTTCTACTGTTGGGTTAATTGACAGGATCGAGCCAAGGATTTGAAGCTGTGTCAAGCACACATTTCTGTAACATATAAAACACTGAAGAAAGAGCCTACATCAGGTTCAGTTCACTATCACATTGACTAAAGCATTGAGCCATATTCTATGCCCAGGATAGACACAAAGAACCATGCTCTACCCTGAGAGCCTAAATGTTTAGCATCATCACTCCTTTGAATTCATGAACTATTCCTGTGAGTAATTATTTGCCCCTAGAGGTATCAAACAGTTCCCTTGTCCATGTGAGCCAAATAAAAGTAATTTCCACTTTTACACTTTCTGGTGAATTATGAAACCAAGAGGCTGGAAGATGGGAGGGCTCTCTTGAAATCTGTCCTAGTGGTACAGGTTTTGCATCTGAGATTAACATGAAGTGACTCCCTTTTCTGAGTTTCCAGAGAGCTCATTTATTAACAGGGGAAACGATATGGTCCGGGTCCTTGGCCGGTTCCATGGCCTCATCTGAAGACACACATCAGTTACCAAGGTGACCTATCCCTGTCTGGGCTGCAGGTAGTCATCAATATGCTGTGTGTTTAAACTACTAAATGTTTAATTCCTATATCTGTATTCATATATGATACATATCCCACATTAAAACTAATATATCACATCATAATTTAGAGTGAAATAGTATATGGCTTCAGTTCTGTGATAATTCGGGTATGTTCTCTCTTACTTCTAATGATAATGCAAATATTTAGTATTTTTATTTACTATGTGTCACAAACTGTAATAGTTCATATATTTATTCATTTAATCTTCACATCGATACTATTAGAAAGGCACTGCAAGTGTATCTCTGATAAATATGGAAAAGAGAGCAGCTGATTAAATCACTGGGAAATCTTGGCATTTTATTTGCATATATGTGGTGTGGTGTGGGTTATATGGGCACACATATGGGTGGTTGTAAAGGCCAGGCGATAACTTCTAGTGCTGTCTCAGGAAAGCCATGCACGTCTTTTTACAATATTTTTATTTATTTGAGGGAGAGAGAAAGAGGCAGATAGAGAGAGTATGGACATGACAGGGCTTCCTACCACTGAAATGAACTCCTGATGCATGTGCCACTTTGTGCATCTGACTGTCCATAGGCATTTTGGAATTGAACCCAGGCCTTTAGGTTTTGCAAGCAAGCACCCTTCAACCACTGAGCAATCTACCCAGCCCCCATCCATCTCTTTTTGATACAAGGTCTCTTATTGACCTGAATTCAACAATTAGGGTAGACTGGGCTGTTTAGCAAGCTCCAGGGACCTGGCTATCTCTGCCTCCCCAATACTGGATTATGGGCTCACACTGCCACACTCAGCATTTATACATGGATTCCTAGGTCCTCATGCTTGTAAGACAACCATTTCTCCCATTAGGTCTTATCCCAGTCCATGGGCATTTTCATTCTAGCATTCTGTATTATCAGTATAATATAATCTGTATAAGAGATATTGGTTTTATGACCACTAAAGTTTCTAAAAAGAGACAAAAAACTTTCATTTTACAGCTGTATTTGTGCCAATGTATTCTTTAGCTTCAATTAATTGTTCTATTCTAATTGCTTACTTGTGATTTTCAGACTTCAATTGGATAGAATTGTAAACAAATTCCATAAGTTTTTCAGGTAAGTGGGAGGAATAAAGGATAAACAACACTCCTTTCTCAGTGCTGGAGATATAGCTAAGTGGTAGAGTGCTTACCTAGCATGTTTGAGGCAATGGGTTCAATTCTTGCCTCAAAAACCAAAATAAGTAAGTAAATAAATATTTCTTTAAGTTTGTGGACAGAAATATAAGTCTGTTAAAACTTTTCCTTCCCATGAAAAGCTTTGCCCAAATCTCAAGATTTCTTTTTACATGTATAATTTTATATTCTTCATGGATGATTTGCTTGCCTAAGGATTTAGAATATAAAAACTGGATTAATTCCTGTCTTTCCTTCAATTCAAAAATTAATTAGTCTTCGATTTTTCTCTGTGTAGTTAACGTTATTGACATGAGACAGATTTCTACACAAACCTTTTTGGCAAACTGTGTTTTCTGATCTTCCCTGTGCCAGCATTTCTCATTTATGGAGATACTCTTACACCCATTAATCAAGGGCAGCATGTGTGTTCCATGAAATCATGCATACATAGCCCTGGGGACCTGGAAATAACTGCTAATGAAATTCAGTCTCTTCAATAGAACACCTCCTCAAATACCCAGTCTGGCCCCTCTTCTACGTTTCTCCTCCATCTCAAGCCCCATCTTCCATCTCAACCAGTCCCTCTTCAGCTGTCTCCCATGATCCCACCTCAGAATGCTCAGACAACAACCCGGGCAGTCCAGACTGCTCACTTCCTGAAGATTTGGCTTTGCCAGCAAGGAGACCTGAAGGCAGGACTCTTTCATTAGACTGCGTTGTTATGTCCCTCAAGACCCAAAGCCTCAGGAGACCTCCTTCAGATGCTAATATATTCACACAAACTGCTTTGGCCCCAGCTGTCCTTCACCTGCAGCCCTGCCAGGCAGGGGCCTCCAAAATGAGATCCTAGTTACCATAAAAATAGGAAAGACACATGGTCAATGACAGAACACAGGAGCTAGGAAAAAAATTCAAGTTGCTTCCAGGCAGTTCAAACTAATTGTTATGGACACAAAGCCCAGGCAGAAGTGAACATGAATCTTCTGCTGATGTTCACACCAAAAAGCTAAATGAAACTGTTAAGTTTTATATATGACCATCTAATTATGATCATATTCAAGTATGTTCTAAACACAAGAGAAATGTGGTAGCGTGAAAAACATTATCATATCATTGAAAATTATCCTTAAATTCTTTCCTTTGTTTAATAGCGATTCAGTCAAAATGGGGCACTATTATGATAATTGCCAGTCTTAGGAATAAATTTCTGCTATGGCAGAGCATGGTTTGTAACACATTTATTTATTGTTTGAAGATAGATTTGCAAGAGAAAAGCTACTTAACATACCAACCTACTCCAGGATTCAATGTGCTAGACACAGGTCCATGGGACTTCTGTCCTTTGTGCTTAGTGTTGGAATGATTAGTCAGGGCAATTAACATATTCAACACATTCCTTATTTTTTCTGTGGTTAGATATTTGAAATTTTCTTCCACAGCTTTTCTTTTAAATATGCATATGTGGTGGTAGTGATATTTGGAGAAAGTAGAGACCACTGATATAACATATATATGTATATATATATGCATATATATACATATATATGTATATATATATATATATATATATATATATATATATATATATATATATATAGTTGTCAAAAGAATGGAAGAGACTAGCAAGTCAAAAAATGCTCATGTGTGCAATTCTAAACCTAGTGGTGCTAAACCTAGGGGGTAATCAATGGTTTACTGATTGGTTAAGAGATCTGCTTAGTGAAAAGGAACCCTTAACTGGAACTAGGATCCATGTCATAAACTTATGGGGACCAAGAACCTGGGCTCCTTGGGAAATTTTCCACTACCAGAGAGCTACAGAGGCTACACTCATTAGAATCTAGCCATAATTACAATGCTTGTCTCATTTAACCTATATTTATGTCTCTCTCCGATGCAGACTCTGCATTTTTCAGAAGGCAGTGAGCGCTGTGGACAACCCAATTCCACCAACAAAACATGATGGCTGATATCCTGGCAGGAGACAAACCACCCTTGGCCTTCACACAGGGCCCAGATGAAATATATGAAAAAGTGACAAGACAAACAGGAGACCAATCACCACAGCAAGTCTGAAAACCCATAAAAAGTCAATGTAGACAGATACCAATGATACCCAACACAACCCAGGGCAAAGGTCCATAGATACTTAAGATCTCAACAACAAAGCTGACTTAAAACTCACCCACCATGACTCAGGAAACTGAGTCCAAGAGGGGACAGAAAGATTGTAAGAGCATGGTGGGGGAGAATATCCAGAGACACTGCCCCCCTCAGCAACAATACACAAAGGGGGAAGAAAAAAATGAAAAAAAAAGGCTACCTCTGGTATAGTTCATAACCTCCTAACCTATGGACAGATTCATTATGCTCACAGAGGAAGGACCCCAGTGGGTAGGGGATGGAAAGGAGGGAATTGGGGACACCTCTACAAGATTTGCTCATACAATGTATGTACTTATTCATAATAAAGACATTATGTGTGTGTGTGTGTGTGTGTGTACCTATTTGTCAGGCCCCTGAAAAACAGACATTGAAGACTTACTCCTTTAGTCAATTGAAACACTATTCTCTCTGACCACTACTTCTATGAGTTGAACTTATACATGCGACTTTGCTCCCAACTTCAGTTATTTCCCTAAAATAGGTTACTCCAAATTGAACTGACCAATAAGGGAGTGTGCAAATTTAATACATATTATTTGAATAGCCTCTAGAAAGACTTTCTACATTTCCAACCCCTTGAATTCATCCCCTTAATATGTCAGTACTGCATACTTTTCATATTTTAAGAATGAAAATTATAAAATCATCTAAACTTCCATTTAAGAAATACATAATAGAAGTTTGCATGTCCTGAAATTCAAAACACCTGGATTCAAACAAAATGCCCTAACTGCTTGGCTGTGTGACCTCAGGAAGCTGATTAATATCTGAGTCTCATTTCTATAAGTGATGCTAACAAATAGTACTTATTTTGTAGTCTGTTTGGGAAAACATTCAGAAAATATGAATATAACCTAAGCACCATGTAGTCGCTCTATAAAATTAACTATTATTATTCCAACTGGTTTTCTTTATTATCAGTGAGGTTGAGTATTTGTTTAAAAATTGTAGGTACAGGACAGAGGGCTTAGTCATTAAGGTAATTTTTTTTTTTTGCAAAGCCTAATGACCTGGATTCAATACGCAGGGTCTAGTCCACACATAAAGCCAGATGCATAAGGTTGGACATGTCTGGAGTTCATTTGCAGTAGCTACAGTCCCTGGCATACCACACCTACTCTCTCTCATTCTCTCTCTCTCTCTCTCTCTCTCACTGTTTCTCTCTCTCTTTCTGTTTCTCTCCCTCCCTCCCTTTGTCTCTCTGCTTGCCAATAAGTAATTAAAATATTTTTAAAATGCAAAGCTCAACTTTAATTTTTATTCTAATTGAAATGTAATTGAAAGATGGTAAATCTTTATGGCACATATATTTCAAATATTCTCCCTTCTTTGCCCTCTGCTACGTAATATTGATTTCCGTATTCATGTTTTTTATACAATGGTAGCTTCTGGTTCAGTTTCTGGAACATTCTTGACTTTCTGTACTTTTCTGCTTCTTTTGAATTACTATAGTCATATGACTTGTTTTGGCCAATGATCTATGGAAAATAGTGATGATGTCACTTCTGGGCCAATGCTTGAATAACGAGCATTGAGCATCTTCTGTGTTGATGGTGGGCACTTCTGCAGAGATGGAGGCAGTGCCAACCTGGTCCCTGAGTGGCTGAGATGATGAGCACATTCTTACTTGGAACATACGAAAGCCATATAGACCTTAGTTGCATTGCTTTACTAAAATCTGAGGGCTGTTTATTACCACTGTGTAATCTAGCCTGTTACTGATATAAAAGTATTTGGTTTGGTTTGTTGTTGTTTCAATGTACCCACATCTAGATATCATTTTCTTAGAAGTATTTCCTTTAATAAAATGAAATAGTCCAGGAAGATTATTCTAACTACTGGAGTGGACGAACATGGACAGATTGACTTTTGAGACAGTGAGTTACTAACATGAAAGCTTTAAAGCAAAAGTTAGGACTGTACGTGAGGAACACTGTGTCATTATTATATATTATATGAGCAATCAGGGTAGTTGACCTTTAAGTTTCCTTCCAGCTGTTCTGATTTTTAGTATGATGCATAGTTACGGCTCTCCAGGGACTCATGATGTACCTCAGTATCTGCAAAGACAAGGAAAAATCTAGGGAAAAGTTACTCTAATCTTTGTTTTCCAAATAGTTAATTATAAGTCTATAGACAAAATTATTCCCAGGTTTTGGAAAGCATGTAAGTTTCTCTGCCTGCATATTAAAGTTCTATCCTCTGTTTTGTTTGTTTTTACAAAGCAGGTTCTCCCTCTAGCTCAGGCTGACCTGGAACTCACTCTGTAGTCCAGGCTGACCTCACACTCAGCCATCCTTCTACCTCTTGCCTCCCTCTCTGAGTGCTGGGATTAAAGAAAGGTATGTACCACCACACCTGGCCACTTCAACATTTCTTCAATGGCGCAGTTTGTTACAAACACCAGCATCATATGAGGACAAAACAAACAAAATAACTAACCAACAAAAAACAATGACATCAAAACAGAAGAGATACTAGTTGGAAAGAAGAAGCGGTTCAGTGGAGGGGAGAGAGGTGAGGGGACAAAAGGGGATGGTGGGAGGGGATTATGATAGGGTACATTGTTTAGAGGAATGGAGGTTGTAATAAAATTTTGAAAAAAAGAAAGAAAACAAAACTATATTAATTTGAATTTCCCTGATGGTTAAAAATGTTGAACATTTATAAAAACATTTACTGGCCATTTGTCTTTCTCCTTTGAGAGCTGTTTATTCAATTCCATATGTCATATTTTTTTGGACTGGGTTGTTTGATTTTTTTATTGTTTAATTGTTTGAACTCTTTGTATACTCTACATATTAATATTACCTCTATAAGATATATAGAGGGCAAAATTTTCCCATTCTGTAAGTCACCTCTTGACTTGGTTGAATATTTCCCTTAGTTGTACACACACCCTCCAGTGCTCAGGGAACATTTCTGAAGAAGGGGCAGAATGACTGTAACAACCAAATGCTGAGGAGGGGTGGTTTGCTCTTCTCTGGACATGAACTCATAGAAGATATTGAGCCCAACAAAAATTTGACATGGATGATGGAGAAGGACAAAAAAGGAGAGAAAGAGAGAGAGAGAGAGAGAGAGAGAGAGAGAGAGAGAGAGAGAGAGAGAGAGAGAGAGAGAGAGGAGAGAAAGATCAAAATGGACTGATCCAGGATGCCCACCAAGGAGTAGTATCCCCAGTGGATTGGGAACAGGGAAGTGGGGTACCACCATAAGATTTGATCATACAATGTATCTAATTATGGATAATAAAGATATTTAATAAAATACATTTAAAAAGAGTTATACCCCTCCCCAAATAAAAGATGGACTAGCTGGAAATGAGGAGAAGTTCAGTGGTATGAGGGGGAGGGGGACTAAAGAAGGTACTAGGAGGGGATTATGATCAAACTGCAGTGTTTTCATCTATGAAAGTTCTCAATGAAAAACTTAAAAACAGAAAACAGAAAGAACTTTATAGTCCATCATCCGTATTTGAAAATACTAATTAAAATGTTCTATAAAGCACCCATAAAATAAATTACCCAATATATACATATATTAGTTTCTATCACGAGGATGTACCTTGTTGCTTTGAGTGAGGTCTACAGTATAAAATTAAGTCATGACAGGTTTGAGGAACACAGGATTCGTGCAAGAGGGTGAAGCTGAAAACATTAACTACAAGAAACAGTATTTCTCACTATCTCTCACTAGGTCTTCACTTTGATTAAATATTTTATTTATTTGAGAAAGAGACATAGAAAGTGAGAAATACATAGAGTGTCGAGCATGGGCACACCAGGACCTCCTGTCACTACAGAGAAACTCCAGCTGTATGTGCCACTTTGTGCGTTTGGCTTTATGTGGATACTGGGGAATAGAACCTGGACTGTCATGCTTTGCAAGCAAGGACCTTTAACATCTGAGCCACCTCTTCATCTTCCAGGACTTCACTTTGAGAAGCTGATGGAGGGAGTATCCTTGAACACACAAAGTGCCTCACATTTGTGTTTGGTTTGCCCAGTGGGCCCGTAACCTTGACCGCAGAGCTAATGTTGCCATTGAAACAGGTTCTGTTTTGGAAGGCAAATCTCAAGTCCTCGCCAGACCCTTCCTTCCCTGTAGCTCTAGAACTTGAGGGGAAAAATGATACATTTGTTGAAGAGTAGACAAAGATAATTTTGAAGAAGTATATAAAATTTTTCTTCCAAACTTTATATTTAGGGTCTTTGAAGACAAGTACCAAGGGTAATCTACTGGAGATATTGTAGCCTGATTCAAGCTTGGTTAAGAATATTTCTATGTTTGTTAACCTCACATATTATAATACTCTTCTCCTCAACCACAGAAACTTTTGCTTGTGTCAGCTTTATGATCTTTGCAACTCAAGTGTGTGCCTGTGTGTGTGTGTGTGTGTGTATGTGCATGTGTGTATGTATGTGTGTGAAGAGTGAGCAGGTCTGTTGCATACAAAAGATGTGTTAGAGAAAGAAGGAGAGAACTCACTAGGTCTACTGATGCCAATGTTGTTACCAATACTTGAACATGGAGTTTCTATAAAATAATCTTGTAACTTTTATATTTTTACAATGATGATGGGCAGCTACATGTATATAGCAGCTTCAGCATTCTAGAAGGAAGCAATCTAAAATGTTAGCTTCAAGATTCATTTATTTCTCATTCTCAATGCCTTTTTTTCAAATTAGGGGTATAGAAGTAAATTAACCTCCTTCTTCTTTCTCTCCTGATCATCACTACAACCTATCTATTGGGTATAGTGCTAGCCTTGCCTGAATCTTTGGAATCTGTACTGGTGAAGGACAATTTCCCCTGTTAAAGAGATCTAATGGCATATTGCTCTACAAGTATCCTTTGACTCTGTCCCAGTGTTCAGAGATGACTGATGGGGCCACTTTGGGACAAAATACATCAAGTAGTTTGCTTATTGTTTCTGTGTACTATGACCTAGAAACTGTCTTCTGAGGTTTGTCTAAGGTATTGTTATATGAGCCAAAAACCAATTCATATATGAGGTTAATCAGACTCTTTCTCATGCACTTCTCCAGAGTATATTTTAACTGTAATGATACCTGGCTATATAATCATTAACTTTAAAGCTATAGTGCTTATTTCCCTCTTCACTATGGAAAGTGTTTACTTAACAAATGTGTACTATAGAAAATGAAATTTACAATTTGTCGTTATATGACTGTTTCATTCTCATTAACTCAACAACTGTGAAGATGAATCAGATGCTCTTGACCAGTGGGAATAACATATTTTGTTTTTCTAGTTCAAGTACAGTGAGTTACTCTGAGTATTAGATTTAATAGTGGCACTGTAATGCACTACAAGAAAATTACTTCATCCTCTACATAGTGATTGATCTCTTAGCTAACTCCTAAGACAACTGGTGACATTTTTCTCTCTTTTGGAGGAAGAAAAGAACAGGCAATTGGGTAGGAGAGATGGCTTAGTGGTTAAAGAACAGGGACTATTGTGGTTTTTATCCTTGATAAATTTTCATAATGATTTAGGAGTTCAACAGTATTTCATAAGCATATAATTTGAACAAACTGGTTTTGGAAACAGATAAGAATGATAGTTTTTATCTATTTAGAATTAAGCTTATGAATATATTTACTCAGATATTTTTTAGGCCTATATCTCCACCAGTTATTTTTGCATGTGTATGGATATGCAGCATACATGTTTGTCCACATGTTCATATGTGTGTGGGCATATGTGTGTATATAGGTACATGTATACACATGTGTGTGTGTATGAGTATGGAGGTCAGAAGTTGATGTCTGGGGTCTTTGTCAGTCACTTCTACCTCATTCTTTGAGACAGAATCTCTTGCTAAAGCCTGAACTTGCCATATAGGCAAGACTAGCTCGCCAGAGAATCACAGGATTCCCTGGTTCCACCTCCCCAGCACAGGGATTACCAGCATTCATTTTCGGTGAGAACTGAAAATCCAAACTCAAGTCATCATGCCTTCTCTACAAGCACTGTCCCCACTGGGCCATCCATCAATCCTCTGTTGTTCCCAAAAAGTTAAGTTAAAAAGTATAGATTGTATTTGTTAGTTATCGCCTTTGGATTGTAAATACCTCAAAAGAGTAATATCATCTTCTGTTGATTAAGAAAAAGGTAAACTCATTCCATGTCTAGTAAGTTCTATGAGTGGTACCTATCCTTATGCATTTAATAAAGTAACAGCTCATTTGTATTAGTAAAAAACCAAGGTGGGAATCAAGTTAAATATTGCATTATTGAGGAGGAAAAGAGCACTTTAATACATAAACTACATTAAATAATTTTATTCAAATATTTCCTTTAATCAAACAAACCACTTCTTTCATTTGATTTGTAGGGAGTTAGCCCACGCCCACACTCTGACACTTTCCTACACTAAGCTCCTACCCTAAACCAAGACAGAGCCTTGGCATTCAGTGACACACCTGAAAAATAGTCCTAATTTTTCTCATCATGCACAGTATTTAAAAGGTGGCAAATTGCTTTTGAGAGATTTTCATGTTAAAATCAACCATCTCTATTTACCACCTTCTTTTACTCATTACAAAGCTTTGAGATCAGTTCTTAGACAATACAAAAATAAGGCACTCTCCACATCATTTCAGACTAAACTTTAACTAAGAATCAAACCAGCTGCCAAACGTGGAGTAACTAACAATTCACAGGGCAGATGAGGATGCTCTAAGAACGTGAGAAAGGAGGTCTTTCAGTCTGGATCAGAGCTCAGTGTATAGACTGTCCTTAGCATTTACAAAGTTGCCCAAGGTTGAATTGCTAACACCAAAATGAGTTGATAGATGGATACATATCAAATAGATAGATGATAAATTCTTAAAGATAGCTTCATCAGCTACATTATTATTCATGAAAGTAACAACAATTATATAGCACTATTCTGAGCACTTTACATATCTTAACTAATTTTAATTTTTACAACAGACTCATGAGTAGGCGCCTACTATGTACATAGTAGATGACAACCTGTATACATGAAGAGGCAAAGTAATTTACATGAGTCCACACAGTAAGAGGGTTTGTACTTGAATCCAGATTAGCAACACCGTGGAGTGTCAAGGACAGAAATTCGATGGAGTAATGCACATTAGAGTATAGAGTATGTTAATCACCAGCAAGATAAAGAACATCAGTAAGAGTTCAAATTCATATTAATCAAATTTGAAAGTAGAGACACAGAATGTGAACAAATGTACTAGCTAAGATATTGTGTAAGAAGGACATAAAAGTATAAGGGAACATATGATTCATCATTCAAACTTCCTTGAAAAGGTTGCTAAACAAATGTGCTGCTTGGTCAACCAATGGACTAGGTCATCATAGTTATGACCATCTATCAACCAGAAGAGAATATCTGATCATATGCCTTAATTCATTCTAGGTGATTCTTTGACTAGGGATCAAACAGTAAAAGATGTAGGAGAGAAAAATAAATGTAAGCTTTATTCTTGAGGTTTGAGTCAATGTCTCCTCTCCAGTGTAATTATCTCTAACCATCTGTCCTGGACCGTATCCTTTCTCTTCTTAGAAAACTTTTTCTTCCTTAACTCCTCTTGGCTTAATGCACTTCTATGGATACAAACTATGACCGACTTGAACTTATACAATCCACTCAGTCATTTGGGATGTGTCAACAGCTGTAGAATCTGACCTACAAGCTCTTTCACTTACTGGCCTTGTTAAGACTCCACCCACAGAGCCAAAATACTGTCCTTTTAATAATTTCAGCTGTCCTTACTATATCTGGCTCTTTATGACTTGGCCATGCAGGGTTTTTTTTAAATATTGTGGAGTTATAGGACAAGTGTTGGAATGGCTCCTACCTTTAGGTCATTACCAGGAGCTGGGACATGGGGACTCGAGAGAGGATTATTAATGATTGGAGCAGAAAATGGTATGAAGCAAGCAAATGGATCTCCCAGAACATGTGGGAGAGATCACAATGGAAGATGAGAACAACCAAACCAGCCACAAGGACACATTGTTATCTACAATTTAAGAAATAGAAGTATGTTCATTCTAAGCCAACAACATGAGAAGCTGCAGGTGGAGGAGGTAGGTGGGAGAAATACCATAAAAGAAGTGTCCTCAAAACAAACACAGTGATTTTCCAAATACTGAAACATGGCGTAAGTTTCTTTGGGTTCAATGAATTAGTGCACATTTTAGTTGATTATTTTATGTTAAATTGAATGAGGGAGAAGGTACTATTGTTTCTTCTTTGTATTCCCATACATCCTGTAATAGAATGCATGTTTTTATAGTTTTCAACAATCAATTTTCTTATCAGCAGTACACAGGACAAGTTGATTTTCACATTCAAGATCTGACTCACTGCTGGAACTGGCCAGTCAAGAAGGCTCTTTGAGTGGTCACATTAGCTAAGGTAGAGCTATGTGTCCATGAGTTTTCTTTTCTTTATGATTGTCAGGATAGAGTTGGACATAAGAGTAAAAATTTGGATGCTGCTTGGAAGACAGAAGTACAGCAGCAGACACTTTGTATTCTTTGAAGACTGGGATATGAACTGTGATTGTTCCCATGTACGTCATATTCAGGATCTGCAGGCTGGCTTGATCTGTTTGCAGGATTGTGTGACTAACGCAGCAGGACTTTGATGACCAAGAGCAGAAGACGCGAGGCTAGGTGAGGTGAGAAGAGTGGGTTGCTGCTAAGTGGGTGATGGGTGATAAACTTTCAGGAAGGAAATGATGAGCCCCTAACTTTACACTCTCAGCTCAGTGTCTGGAAAGGAACCAAGGATGTCTAATACTGCTCTACAGGAAATACTGCTGTCCTATGTAGTTTCATGGTGTATTTTGAGAAAATAAAATTTTAAGTCTAAAAATGACATGAGATTAAATTCATCATAACACTGACTGCATTGTCATTTGCACAGGGTCATTTGTTTGGATGGAAAAGAATTCTGACAAGTAGGTTCACGTATGAATATACCACTGGCGCAGGTGACAATGGAACCCATCTCTGCCTCTTCCATAGCAGAAGCAGTTCCTGTAGGACCTGAAGTGGTCTCTCTGGAGCTGTTCTTCCTGTGGGGTCACTCTTTCTCCTCAAGGCTTTCGTGTAAAACCTCTACTGCTTCTAAGCCACTAGCCAAATTCAAGGTCTGGCAATGACAGAGCGAGGCAGCCCTGAGGAAGTACAGCATGTAGCAGAGCAGGGAGGTGCATCTGGGGTATGTTCTGTAGCTTAGAGAACATGAGAGGGAAGGGTTTGAGTAAACTGGAACAGGGTTGGGTCAGGATGAATTTGTTTGTGTGGCCAAGCAAATATATATATATATATACATATATATATATATATATATATGTATATATATATATATGTATATATATATATAGTGTGTGTGTGTGTGTGTGTTTGTGTGTGTATTGTATATTGCTAGGGATAAATATAAGACTTTGCACATGTTAGGAAGCTCTCTGTTCCTGAGCCAGTCTGGCTTCAGAATTCAATGTTAGTTTACTAAGAATTTCTCTTTTGTTTATTGGTGAATTTATACCAATATTTCAAAGATTCCCGAATGTAAAATGCTGCCCAAATCCCCTTGATATACTGTACACGATGTCAAAGAATAGGGAAATCATGACACCACAATATATTTTAAAGTAATAACTGCTTATCCCTCTCATTGTGTTCCCTAATGGGTGTCAGAAGACAATCTCTTCATCAAGCCTATGATAGGAACATTTATAGTGACTGTCTTTTACATAGTTGGTGTTTGGTCTCTGTAGGTCAAAAATGACATAAGGATTTGCTACTACCAAACTGGTTCCCTCAACTTAATGTGGATGCTGGATTTGGGATGGATGGCAGAAAGGTCATATAAAAGGACTGAATCCCTGATGACATGGTGGATATAGTAAATAGCCATCAGAAGTACCGAAACACAGCCCAAAGTACCTGCCCCGAAGTCATTGGTGCTACATACTGGATCATGTATCCTTCCAACTGAAATAGATGGCCATCGTTTTCTAAGTCTTTACTTGATGAGTGAAAATTAAAATCTCTAAATCTGGAAGATAAAAGTTTATGGTGAATCTTCTCAGCAGTGATTCCTGGATTTTCAACAAATTTAAAGACTTTAGTGAGCTTGTAGATGTGGAATCCATTAAAGTAAGTTCTTGAGGAATATTATTGATAATAGTCACAAGTTAATGTATCAATATAATTAACCTGTACATACAATCACCCTATACCATTCATCTTGATCTACTTGAATATATTTACCTGATGATGAGAAAATAATCAGTCTCTTTGTGGGGTGGGTACCCTCATGCTTAGAACTGACATTAATTCTTACAGACTTAGTGTCACTGTGGGTCTCCAGTCAAAGAAGGCAATGATGGGTTTTGGGAAGCAATGGGTTTTTGACTTGGGTCTATTTCACACTGAAACTAGGCAGACAAGCGATGTGTGTTGTTTTTCCTTCTGACTGTATTAATTATCTAATTCTATGTTAAAATTTAGTTCCAAAGGGTCAGCTTCACTTCTCTAAGTCATAGGATTTCAAATTTTTCATGAATGCAGATTCTTCATCAGCTTTCTGTCACTCTAACCAATAATCAAGAAAACTAACAACCCCCAAAAAAGGTTGATTTTGCCCACACAGTTTTGGAATTTTCAGTTCATGGTTGTATTGGCTTGTTTTTTAGAGACTTTGGCAAGGTATCATAGTAGGGTGGGGAGTCGATGGCAGAAAAAGATCACGTATCTCATGACAAGAATGTGACTGAGAGGAAGATGAAGGGGCTGGGGTCCTGATGCCCTTCAAAGTGAATGCCTCCCAATCTCTGAAGGTGGATACTAGGATCTATCTCCTAAGGGTGGAGATCTTCCAGTAGTATTATGGGATGGGAACCAATCCTTCAGCACCTATTCCTTTGGTAGACATTCTTGATCCAAATCATAGCAATTAGATTATGATAAATGGATGTAATAAGAAGTAAAAAAATAACTGCAGTTATCTGATTTAAACACATAGAGGGTAAGAAACACCACAAATATTCACCGCATCTGGATATTCATTACCTATTACTTTTGTAATAAATTACGACAAACTCAGAGGTCTCAAAACACAAATATATTGTGTCAATGTTTAGAAAGTTGAGGCTCCAGGGGGGATTCTATTTTTTTTTTCCTTTCAGCATCCACTGCCTCATGGTCCCTTCCTTCATTTTTAACCCCCAGCATAGCACCACAGATGTTTCTGTATCTCTCTCTGATCTTTGCCTCAATCATATCTCCTCTGACTTATACATAAATAATAACAATTAAAAAACTGCTTCCCATAGGCCTAGAGTATCATTTCAGATGCTCTGCTTCCAAGACTATAAGATCCAACACATGCAGCAGTGCCAGAGGAGCCAGATAGAGATCCTGCCAGAAAGCTCCCATAGGCAAATCACATGGCAGACTCTCAGAATTTGGGATATAGTTTAGCTAATAATATCTGCAGATAATTATTGTTATTTTCTGAAACTCCTTGCTCCCACTACTCTAGGACAGAACAGTTAGGAGTATAACTAAATTTTATTTATTTAAAAAATATTTAAATTTATTTATTTCTGAGACAGACAGACAGACAGACAGACAAAAAGAGAGTATGGGTGTTCCAGGGCCTTTTGCCATTACAAACAAACTCCAGTTGCAAATGCCACTTAGGGAGTCTGGCTTTACCTGGATACTAGGGAATCAAATCCTGGCTGTCAGGCTTTACAAGCAAGCACTTTTAACAACTGATCCAACTGTCAAGCCCACCACCAAATTTTCGGGTGAATTATTATGTATTCTATTAAATGAACACTACCTATATTGCCTTATATAAACCTCGGCAGACAGAAGCTCTTTATCTTTAAAAAGGGGGGGGGGCAATGGCTCATTGGTTAAAGGAACTTGCCTATAGCCCAGCTTAATTTCCCCAGTTCCCAAATAAGGCCAGATGCACAATGTGGCACATGAGTCTGGAGTTCATTTCCAGTAGCAAGAGGCCATGGCATGCCCATATTCTCTCTTTCTTTTCTCTAGTAAACAAATAAAATATTGTTTAAAAGGAAGAAGCATGCGTAAGATTGACTCTGAGAAGATCTTGAAGGCACATGTGAGCTGTATGGATCAAGGTGCCTTATGTTCATAGTGCTTACTGTTGTGACACTTCTCCTCAATATAGTGACAGCTTCGAGAAGATGTTTCCATTGTCGTTCAAGTAATAAGAAACGAATATGGGGAATCAAAATGGTTTCACACCAGAGATTTACAGTGGGTATACCTTTAAAGCGTAAGCCTGGATTTTGTCTGGAATGAAGTAGGGGATCTGCATGGATTCATGTAAAGTAGGAAAGGATTTGATCAGATCATTCAAGATTTGGCAACTGTACAAATTGGTGAAAAGGAAATCTAAATCAAAGTTATGTTGATATATCTTTCCAAATGAGCTATTTCTGGAGATATCTGTCTTATAGAGACATACAAGATCCACTTTAGCAGAAGAGGATATCTATAATTGATTGAATAAGATGACCTATTCTGTGGATATTAGTCAGTTCCTCTACCTACTTTGTCTGTCCATACCTAGTAGAATCATGAACAAAGTAGACTGAATGACAAGTCAGTAGACTTATACCTGAGTTGAGCAACAACATATACTTTCATTCATCAAAACTGATTTGCTATGACTTTGCCAAGTGATCAACATGATAACAGTGGAGCTCAGCCCAGAGCTCACATTCTTCAGTTGGGTCAGTTAGTCATCTGACTACAATACAGAAATTACCTTGCTAAGAGGTAGTGAACGGTTCCCACCAAAAAAAAAAAAAAAAAAAAAAAAGACATCCTGAGTGTGCATTCTTTTTCTTAATGCTTTTCCCCAATCCAGCACCCACAAACTTACATAATTAAAATTTCTAAAATAAATTAGAAGTCCTAAATTATGTCATAGGATTCTAAAGGATAATGTTCTGATGAAATAACTCTTCTTTAAAAAGACCAACAGGGAGCCTATGCTTGTGGAATTTATTATTATTTTTTAATTAATATCTTTATTATGAATAAGTATATACATTGTATGAGCAACTCTTGTGAAGGTGTCCCCATTTCCCTCATCTCTGTCCCCTACCCATTAGGGTCCTTCCTCGGTGTGTATACTGGATCTGTCCGTAGGTTAAGGGGTTATGAACTGAAATTTATTATTCTTTTTCTTTATTTTCCATAATGAGTTACATTATTTAATGGGCAAACAATGAGCTGTTATCCCCAGTTCTCCAATGCCCCTCTTCCCCAACCCCAATCAGCTGAATATCCTCCTTTGCGGGCAGTCTGAATCAGTCCTTGGGGCAGGGGACCATGGATAGCATAGTAGTCAGCCCAGTATGTTGTTACTGGGGGGGGCGCATGCCTCTGGATATATTATTCTTAACCAGATTTGCCATCAATCATCCTAAAGCAGCTGACCTATAAGCGAGGTGAAATGACTTGCATGGATGTAGGAATATCTTCCACAGAGTTTTTCTCTAAATCAACATTCAATGTATGCTACTCTTTCTCCCATAGCCAAAATTCATGGGTCAGGGAACCAAGTGGAAGAGAGAAGAGTGACACGTTTCTCCTTTTAAATTCACAAATCAGTGTTTTGCTTCTTTTCTGTTGAGTGGGCACTAGAATGACTTCAACCAAAATGTAGTCTCAAAGGAGCTAGTCTTACATAGACTCTTCATCTAGCTTCCATAATAGCAAAAATCACATTTTAACATTTTTGAATCATTCATAGAAATTCTGCCTCTCTGATCATTCAATGCCACATTTAAAAATTGTCATTGAACTAATGAATTTGTAAAATATAGCTTGAGAACTTTGAGCTTCAATTGAAAGATAAGACCCATTATCTTCCATTCAGGAAATGAAAGTGCAAGAAAGGCCTTGGGAAAGGGATAAAGCTGATAAACACATCTCTGGTTTTGTTCAAATGAGGAAATCAACCTCCCTCACTGAGATTGAAAGTTCAGGTTGTCAAGACTGATTCTAGACCTGGAAGAGAAAAGTCTCATTGCTCCATGATGAATTGCAGTATTCAGAAGCTACCATGAAGAAGGCCCCATTTGCCTAAATGGAAGATCCAAGAGGCAATAATGTTCCTTTATTAGAAGATACCATGCAAACAGCCAATACTTTTAACATGGTACATAAATCAATCAATCAAATATCTTTTCTGTGCCTTCCTTTATAAACTGATCAAAGAGAAACTCAGTAATAGAATAGATGAGTAACTCTTTATGACACATTTTAACTAATAAATGAAGAAGAAAATGTACATTTAGAGTTTTATTATTTTACAACCCCAGTGAATTAACAGAAAATGACATTCACCATTAACTGCTGCTGGTGAGACATTTCACGAAATACACATTACCTCCCAACTGTCACTCCTGCTAAAGGTGACTCATACTATCTCATATCAGCTACCAATAATACTATATCTAGGAAATGCATAAAATTAAACTTATAAATAATAAATTTATAAAAACTAATAAATAGTAAAAAAGAGAGAAACTTCCAAATATACAAAGGAAGAACTCAGTAACACTGGAAGTCTAGGAAATCTGATAAACTAATTGATTCACATTTATTCAAAAATAAAGAAAAAATAAAGATGTAAGGGAATACTTTGGTTTTAAAAAGCATAATGCCAAGTCTCTAAACAGCAATGAATAAATTGTTTGCTACATAAGCTGTATCCTTAAAAAGTCATTATTTTTTAACAGAGATTTAGAAATCAAGCTAATTAAGAACTAGACCTGATTTGCTCACTTAAATAAATATTGACACTTAAGACATAGAAATGTGTACAACTCTAAGGCATTTCATAATATTAAGGAATTATTGTTATAAATCACATTTTGCATGATGAAATTTTATGATATTAATTTTAAATTATTTATTTTAAAAATAACAATAGATACTGAAACATGAAAATAATAGTCTGATTTTCAAATTTTAAGATGTGTTTGTTATTGCTGTAATGTATAGTTCCAGAACATCATGGGGGAAGGCTGAATGCTGGCATTTGATCTGTAAGAGGGTTCATTGGGAAGTCATTTTTCTGGGTCTTAAAGTGGAGACTTCACAGAGCTTCTCAGACTTGCTCACAATTTCATTAACACACCAGCATGTGAAATGTCATTCTTGCTGGCTTCATTTTGATGTACTGTGCCAAGGCGTGATTCCTACTTGTTAGATGAAAAGATCTCCAGCAAATATCTAAAAAGTTTTTTCTAAATAATACACATATAACATCTTAAAGATATATAAATAAGCTTGACTTATTTAGCATCACCTGATTTTTCTCTCTGCATTTTCTCTAATTTGGATAATTGCTCAGCAATTTAGAAACACATACTTTTCACACTTTTTAGAAATTGTATCATAAACAGAATGCAAATTTTGTTCAGGGACATTCATTTCCTAGAATAAATATCAGAATTTAGATATATACATACACACATACATTCACACAGCCATATGCATATATGCATACACACACACACACATATATATATGCATATATATGCTCAAAAATCTATATACATATTTGGTTGATGCATCATTGGAAGTACATAACCGTGACTGAATTTATATCAGAAGACTGGGTAATGTTATGATCATTAACAACAGTTGTAGCTATGCAGGCCAAGACAATGATATGGGTAATTGAATCTCATGCTTCAAAGCACAAAGTGATTGCTGTGAGGAAGTCAGGGAAAATGCCTTGCCCCATGTAGAGCTTTACACATCTGAATGCTTCAGCAGAAGGAGATGAAGAACGATCACTTTTTTCCTGAGGCATGAGGGATTTTGTGCACTGGAACATCTCATTGCATAAAACAATGACATTAGTCCTGCATTAAAATTGATCAGTTCCTTTCAAGTTATAAGCTATGTGGGACTATGAGGAAGATCATGTCAAACTTATGTGAGGAAATGCTCTTGTCTGGCACATTAAGCAGGCCAAAGGAAGGAAGGAAAGAAGGAAGGCAGACAAGAGGGTGAGAAGTTTCCCTTCAAAGCAAAAGTATCAAAGAGATCTATAAAAAAGAGGTGTCAAGATATGCCAGCCCTGCCAAAGAGAAACAAGACCATAACCTTTAGTCATCACAACATGGACCACTAATAGACCGATATCCAGCATTTTCCTTGGTCCACACATTTGCCCAGGTGGCTCCTCTGGAACCACAGCTTTGACCAGGGCACCTCCTGTGGAGCCACACACACCCCTTTGCCCAAGGCACTTCCTCCAGAACCACCCCTTTACCCAGGACACCTCCTCTGGACCCACACCTTTGACCACACTTTTGCCCAGGGTGGCTCCCCTGGAACCACACCTTGCCCAGGGGAAATTGGTCAATGATATTTGGAGAAAGCAGAGAACACTGACTTGAAATTCAGGCTGTCATGAGAATGCTGAACACACTGCTTTATGGGAGAAATCAGCAAGTCAAGAAGTGATCCCCTGTGTAATAATGGTCCCAAACCCTAGGGGGGATATCAGAGGCCTTCAAATTGGTCAAGATCATCGGCTCAGTGACAACACTTAACTGGAATTGGTATCCAGGGCAAAATCCTATGGGGACCAAAAACTTGGGCTCCAAGGAGAAATTCCCCCTACAAGAGAAATACAGAGAGGCTACATCTAGTAGATTATTGCCAAATTAGCAATGTGTGTCTCATTTAACCTATACATATCTCACTTTCCAATTGAGATACTGTTTGTGTTTTTCAGAAGGCAGTGAGAGAGTCAGGGACAACCCAATTTCACCAACAAGCCAAGGGATGATGGCTGACATCCTGGCAAGAGATGAACCACCCCTGGCTTATCATGTAGGCCCCAAATGAAAACTTTGAGAAAGTGGAAAGATAAATAAGAGACTTCACATCACAGCAAGTCAGTTAACCCAGGATAGGTCATCCACAACTTTATCATCAAAATAGACACCAGAGATATCCATCACAACTCAAAGCAGAAGTCCAGAGACACTTAAGATCTCAAGAATAAAACAGACTTAAAACTCACCCACCATGACTCAGGAAACTGAGCAGAAGAGGGGGCAGAAAGAATATAAGAGCCATGGTGGGGGAGAAAATCCAGACATTGCCCCCTCAGCAACAACACACAAAGGGTAGGAATCTGGTTATATTCTGAGTTATTCATAACCCTGTACCCCATGTACTGATCCAGTATGCCCACCAAAGAGGGCCCCATGGGTGGGGTCAGGGATGAGGGAAATGGGGGTACCATTATAAGATTTGCTCATACAATGTATCTAATTATGGATAATAAAGATATCAATAATAAAAATAAAGTGAATTTAAATATCCCTATAGTCAAGGAAGTTGAGTGTCCAAAGGTGAAACTACCCCCCAAACCCTAATGTATATGGACCTAGTTAAATAGTAGAAATAGTACTGAAAGGGTAGATATATTATTTCTCTTAAAATTAGTGTTTTAGCCCTATATCTCATCTTATTATAAAAGAAAATAAAGACAAGGAAAATAAATAAAGGATATGAGACATTAATAAATTTTCACTATACAAATGCCCCTTGACTCAATTTGGGGCTACATCCCTGTAAACCTATTGAAAGTTAAAAATAGCCTAAGATGCATTTAATACCCCTAACCTATGGAATCAGAGCAACACAGTGTTTAAGGCAAAGTCTCAATCTTAAAAATATTTTTATTTATTTATTTTCCAGGAGAGAGAGAGAGAGAGAGAGAGAGAGAGAGAGAGAGAGAGAGAGAGAGAGAGAGAGAGAGAGAGAGATTGAGAATATGAATGTGTGTGTCAAGGGTCTACAGTTGCTGCAAAAGAATTCTAGATGCATACACCATCCTGTGCATCTGGCTTTATGTGGATACTGGGGAATCAAACCCTGCTCATTAAGCTTTGCAGGCTAGTGCCTTAACCGCTAATCTATTTCTCCAGCCCTTTGGTCTTTTTTATTTGTTTGGTTTTTAGAGGTAGGGTTTCACTCTAGTCCAGACTGACCAGGAACTTAGTCTGTAGTTCCAAGCTGCCTTGAACTTGAAGCAGTCCTACCTGTGGCCCCAGAGTTCCAGAATTAAAGGTGTGCACCACCAAGCAGAAAGTCTAGGTCTTTTATCCCTGTGACCATGGGCTAATTGGGAAATGTGGCTTGTTAAGAGATTATGATTCCTGGGGATCATAGCCCTAGAAAAGGACAGAAACCAAAATCAGAGGTGCTATTTCCTTTGATTATGTATGATTCTGGCACTGTCCTATGTTGGGAGACATCTAGGTATTAAGTTGTGAATAAGTAGAGGGAGTGCTATGATACTTTCAGATGAATATTGAACACTTCAAGAACACAAAAGGCATGTGTGAAGTACTTATGAGTTTGTATTGGATTTTAGATGGCTCTCTTACTTTGGAAGTGATGTTATTAGCACTTCAACAAACATAGATGTGAGTGTGATAACCTTTCCTTTAGCTCAGAATCTCAGCAATCTAGATCTTGGCTGAGTACTCTGTGAAGGGCCAAAGGGATCTTGAGAGACAAGTGAAGCCAACAAAATTGCATGCCCTGAAGATCACAGCCTTTTCACATAAAGTGTTTGGAAGTATTAAATCAGTTTTTCCCATATGCACTTATCTTTGACAACCCCTTTATTTTCTGGAGTTTCTGATGTCACAGCAAACTAGAAATAAAACTCGAATAGCTGTTTGGAGCCCTGGTAGAATTATCCATGATGGTCAGGGTCAATAATTTGTTGTAATACATTAAAATATGAGAAAAAAGTAATTAAAAAACCTTCAAAATACTGCATAATCTAGTATACCCACTATTAACTATATTCAGTGAATAAAAGGAAGTAATAATATCAAGGACAAAACTATATGACTGTGTTTGTTTCAACACTATCCACAATAGCTAAGACATAGAATCAGCTAAGGTACCCATCAATAAATAAAAGCATAAAGAAAATTCGATATATATGAATGTTCTTTAGCCATGTATTATGCACATTACCAGTTGCTGTAACTAAATACCTACCAAGAAGAAGCTCATGGAAGTCCAAGGGATACATTCCATCATGTCTGGGAAGGCATGGCAATAAGCCATTTCTTCCACCATCAGGAAAAGAAGACCACAAAGTGGGGCTAGGCTATGAAACTTCAAGGCAACCCCCTGAATGACCTGATTACTCCAGCCAGGCTTCACTTCCAAAAGGTTCCACAATCTTCCCAAACAGTGGCAGAAACTTGGGACCCAAGTGTTCAAACGTATGAAGCTATGGTGGACATTTTTACATTGGAATGGAAACAAGCCATAAAGAAGAATGAAATCTTGTCATTTGTGAAAATACGAATGGAGCTTGAAAGCTATCATATGAAGTGTGATGGTTAACTCTGTTCATTCCTTAAGTTGCTTCTTTTCAGATATTTTCTCAGAGCAATGAGAAGGTAACTAGTGTAAGAAGCAAATAAGCTAAGTACAGAAAGGTAGATACTATATATCTATGTTAACTTGAGGAAATTACAGCAGATGACATTATATAGAGAGCATAAAATATTCGATTGTGGCCAGAAAGCAGAATGGGCACAAAGGGATTGGATAATTGATCTCAAAACAAGATATGGATGTCCACTCTCACCACTGCACTTCAACATAGTGCTTGAAGTTCTAGCCCAAGCAATAAGACAAGAGAAAGGAATTAAAGGGATAAAAATTGGAAAGGAAGAAGTAAAGCTATCCTTTTTTGCAGATGACATGAACCTACACATAATAGACCCAAAGAACAGTATCAATAAATTCCTAAAGATGATAAATTCCTTCAGCAAAGTGGCAGGTCAAAAAACTTAACATACAAAAATCAGTAGTCTTCCTGTATGCAGATGACATATGTGATAGTTTGAATAGATGTCTCTCAATAGAATTTATTATAATTATAATTGTGTTTATGGTAATTGTGAATTATCTCCAGCCTTCTGGCTGGAGGAAGTGTCACTTTGGCTTGGCCTCCTGGGATCTGGCTCTGAGGTATTTCTAAGTTGGATGCAAAATTCTAGGGATACATATGCAAAGAGCAGCGGAACCCAAGTCTGGCAGTCCTGTTGTTTTGTGAGTTACAGTGTTACAGCTGCTTGCTGGCTTTGCAGGTGCTGGGCCTCTGTCTTTCTGCTTGGATCTTTAAAAGGGGGCCAGCCCTTTTCTTCACTTTTTGGAACTTCCCCTGGATCTGTTACTTCAATAAATACTTTCCTCCCCAAAATTGTGCCTGGTTTGAAGATTCATCCCAGCAGCGTGTGGCTGACTATGACAACATACATACAGAAAAAGAAATCAGAGAGATTGTCCCATTTTTTAATAGTCTCAAACAAAATGAAATACTTTGAAATAACACTAATCAAGGATGTGAAAGACTTGTATAATGAAAACATTAAAATGCTCAAGAAGGAAAAAGAGGAGGATTTGAAAAGATAGAAAGATATTCCATGTTCCTGGATAGGCAGAATTAATATAGTAAAAATGACAATTTTTCCAAAAGCTATATACAGATTCAATGCCATTCCAATAAAAATTCCAGCTTCATTCTTTACAGACATGGAAAAAAATCTACAAATTTATTTCAAATGGCAAAAGGCCTTGGATAGCCTAATCTAACAACAACAACAACAATAATAATAATAATAATAATAATTTTAAAAACTACCTCAAGTGGTATTGTGTAAAAAGGATCTAAAGATGTACTACAAAACCATAGTCACAAAACAGCATGGTACTGGCATAAAAACAGACAGAACATTGAAACAGAATTGAAGAACCTGATCTTAGTTCAAGTAACACTTGTTACTTGATATTTGATAAAGATACCAACAGTGCTCACTGGTATAAAGATAGCATCTTCAACAAATGGTGCTGGACAAATTGGATAAATACTTGTAAAAAATGAAAATAGATCCACTCCTGTCACCATGAACAAAAATCAACTGCAAATGGATCAAAGACCTCAACATAAACCTGACTCTGAAAACCCTGGAAAAAAAAATAGGAGGAACTATTCTGGAGATAGGAGTAGGAAAAAAACTTCCTGAACAAACCTCCAGTAGCCCAGGAAGTACAACAATCACTTAACCAATGGGATCTCATCAAGCTTAAAAGCTTCTGTCCAAACAACCATACCATACTCAGAGCCAATATACCACCATCAGACTTGGAGAAAATTTTTGCTACATATAACAAAGACAGAGGTCTAATATCTAGAACTTACAAGTAATTAAAAAATAAATAATAATAAATCGAACAGCCCTCTCACAAGATGGGGCACCGATCGCAATAGAGTATTCACAGAGGAGGAAACAAAAATGGCCAATTCTCAATTAAGAAAGTGTTCATCATCCTTAATCATCATGGAAATAAAAATCAAATCTACAATAAGATTCCACCTTACTCCAGTCAGAATGGCAGTCATTGAAAAAATCCCCCAGCGATAGATACTGGCGAGGATGAAGGGGAAAAGGAACCCCCATTCACTGTTCATGGGACTGCAAGCTGGTACAACTACTTTGGATAGCAGTATGAAGGCTCCTGAGTAGGATAGATATAGAGCTAGCAATGGACTCAGTTATCCCTCTACTGGGCAACTGCCCTCAAGATTTCATGCCTCAGAATAGAGACATTTGCTCAACCATGTTAATAGCAGCTCAATTCATAATGGCAAAGCATTGGAATCAACCCAAATGCCCATCAATGGACAAATGGATATCAAAGTGTGGTACATTTACACAGTGGAATTCTACATAGCTGAAAGGAAAAATGACATAATGAAATTTAAAGAAAAGTAGATAGACTTGGAGCAGATCATACTTAGCAAACTCACACAAGAACAGAGAGTCAAATGCTGCATATTCTCCCTCATATGTGGTTCCTAACCAGGTTAAGCTTATACTCTAAGCAAACTTGACAGGTGAATAGAGAGACTGTAAAAGGGGATGGAAGAAATTGGGGGGAGTGAGGTGTGGGAGGGTGTAGGGATTTACAAAATCAGCTAAACTAATAATGAAGCAACATCATAAATTCCTTACTTTCATACAATAAGCTCCTGAGGAAGCTAGGAGCATCGCCAGGTAAGAGGGGCCATGAACAGAATGGGAGTAAGCCTTACCCCATGAAAATCAATCAGGCCTGCAACTCCCTGCCCCCGTCATTGTTTACCCCCCTACCACACACACAGAGCTGTTGATTGAAGAGACCCATGAAGTTCTGAAAACAAGATAGGCTTTTGTCAAAGCTCTTGAATACCCTCATCTGGCTAAAGTTAAGACCCTATTGCTGAAGAAACCACAGTATGTCATCACACAACAACAAGACATCCTGCTAGTTCCAGAATGGTAACCAGCTCCCAGATGGTAGTATGTGTAGTGCTGGCACTACACAAGCTATTAGGGGAAACTGGTCAACAATATTTGGAGAAAGCAGAGAACAATAATATACAATGTCATGAGAATGCTGAACACAGTGATATATGGAAGAGACCAGCAAGTCAAGATGTGCTTACCTGTGCAATTGTGGCACCAAACCTATGTGGGTAATCAACAGCTTTCAGATTAGTTATGAGATCTGCTCAGTGACAAGGAATCCTTAACTAGAACTGAGATCCATGGCAAAATCTTATGGGGACCAAGAACCCAGTCTCCAAGGGAAAATTCCCCCTACCACAGAGCTACAGAGAGGCTACACCCATTGGAATCTTGCCAAAATAGCAATGTTTATCTCATTTAACCAGTACTGATCTCCGGTGGAGATTTTGTTTGTATTTTTCAGAAGGCATCGAGAGAGCTAGGGACAACCCAATTCCAACAAACCATGGGATGATGGCTGACATCCTGGCAGAAGATGAACCACCCCTGGCCTATCATATAGGCCTCACATGAAACCTATGAGAAAGTGGCAAGATAAACAAGAGACCTATCACCACAGCAAGTCAGATAACCCAGGAAAGGTCAATGGAGACAGACACCAATGATACCCAACACAACCTAAAACAGAAGTACAGAGACACTTAAGATCTCAACAATAAAGCAGACTTAAAACTCACTTACCATGACTAGAGCAGCTGAGTGGAAGAGGGGGTGAAAGAATGTAAGAGCCATGGTGGGGGAGAATATCCAGAGACATTGCCCCCCCCCCTTAGCAACAACACTGAAAGGGGGGTAACTGGCTTCCTCTAGAGCAATTCATAACACCCTACTCCATGGCCTGATCTAGCATGCCCACAGCAGATGATCCCCAGTGGATTGGGGAAAGGGAGAAGGGAAATTAGGGTGCCATCAAAAGATTTGCTCATCCAATGCATCTAATATGGATAATAAAGATTTTAAAAAATAAGGAATTAAGAGTCTCATGCTCTACCGACTGAGCTAGCCGGGCAGCCACCTAGGATATCCAGGATCCCTTGCCACAAGGACTAATACAGACAGCCCACGGAGGAGGATATCCAACTGATCAGGGATGGGGAGGGGGGGAATTGGGGAATTCGGGATAACAACTCATGGTTTGCCCACTAAATAATGTAACTCATTATGGACAATAAATTTATATTTAAAAAAATAAGGAATTATTTCTAATGTTTTATAGCACAGTAAAGCAACTATAATCCACAACAATTTATTATAAATTATAAAATAACAAGAGAAGTAGAAAGTTTTCCATCATATAGAAATGGCAAATGTTCGAGGATATGGAAATGCTAATCATCTTACTTGATCACAACACATTGTGTGCATGGTATACAGATACCACATTATACTGTGGCTCATAAATATTTACAAATACATATCCAAAAATTCCTCTAGTAAGTCAGGGATAATCACAAGAAGACTTCATTTTTAGAGCTCACAGCCTTCTGTAGGAACTGCTGACAAACTCATCCATCCATAAACACAATCTCTAATTCAGCAAGAATTCAGTGCTGGGCTCTGTTGCAAGTTTGAATAGAGTAGTGGGGTAACCTGTAGTTTCTATTTCTATGACACAGAGTTAATTTTTGAAGCAAGATGTGAATACACCAAGACTTAAAATGAAGTTAGGGAAACATGACACACAACAGGAAAATGTGGTATGATCAAGGCACTGGGAGTCTTGCAGAAAAAAAAAAAAAGGCAGCACTGAACCCAGCTGGTGGAGACAGGGGAGGGGAAGGAGGCGAGGAGCAGCAGTGACTTGTGAAATAAGGAAGCCAACCACTACCTTCGTAGTAAGCAGGTAAAGAGGGCACCCAACCCAAGCTGCAGTGGGGAGAAGAGCAGATCTGCTTAGCTAAATGGCACCAATAGAAGAGAGTGGGGAAAGAAGAATTGTCCTCTGTGTATCTGAACAATGTTAGCAAGAATTTGTCTTTGTAGAGGCTTCCAGGCCTGAGGAAGTACTAAGGTAATAAAGATTTGTACCCTCTTCAAGGACTCATTCTGAAACAGAATTGGCCACCTGAGTCATATGATTTAAAATGTCTCTAACAGTAGCTTGGCCATTATGTCCGAAACCCCAGTGGTAATGATTTCTTTAAACATCAATATCCATTGTTCAGATTCATCATTATCCAGTAGGTTTAACATATTAATCTAGGAGTAAGATTTAACTCAACCACTAATTCATCTGAGCCCTAAGGAAAAGAGGTGGCTAATAGGCACATTTTGGTAAAGATTTTTTTATAGGGGTGGGTGCAGGTGGGAGGTGCTACCAGAAAGACAAAGGTAACTGCTACACTTTTCCAGGAGGGATTCTGAGTGAATATGAAATCCTGCAGGTAACAAGTAAGGAGTTAGGGGTGGCAATGCAAGAGAAAGTCTCAGAGAGGAGAAAAGATGAAGGGTCTACAGGAACAAAACATGCGCACAAGCGGTGTGCTCTGCCTTGAATATTCATGCTGGGAATATTCTCCATCATGGAGAGTGAAGAGGGGTCCCTGAAATGCCCTCGAACACATCCCTATTGACTTACACCACTTATTCCAGCAAGCCCAGACTGGATTTCATCCCTCATTGTTAAACTCTGAGTCTAACAAGGACCTGCACATGGCCTATTCTACATCATTATTCTTGAATTCATTCTACTTTAGCTGCTGGCATCATGACTGGCGAAAATCCTGTCTCTTCAACCCCCCTCTCTTAATTTTCCACTGAAGAATATCTCAATCTCACTACCATTGACACTTTAGACCAGATAATTATTTGTCTTGTGAGGCTGCTGAATGCACGGTGGGGTATCCTCCTCTGGCCTTCACTGAGGAGACACCAGTGGTATGTCAATACTAGTTTGCAGATAATGCAATATGTCCCAGGGAGAGGAGATGTTCAATGATGTAAAACCATCACCCATAAAACTCTATGTTAATGGAAGTGGCCCAAACCAAGTTAAATGTCTTTATTGAAACCCTCAAAAGGTGTGTGGTTGGTTTTGTTTCAAACCTTCCCTACCCCTTAGCCCCTCTAAAAATGGGAATGAGATTGAGGTGATATAGGAATACTAGCTTGATATTTCCTAACTCACCAGGCCATTCTCTCTCCTTTCTCACTCTCCTTCCCAAACATTTTTGTTTGTAATATGTCATCAGATTACATCATCCTATACTTCTCATTGTTTCATTTACTGCTTTTGTATCATTTTCACCCATTTTTACTATTTCTGCTCCTAGATTTGTTGTGTTGGTTACGTGTATTCAGAACACATCAAATGATTCTTCTAACACATTAGTCTGTTGTTTCTTGAACTTCTTTTCATCAGGAATCTTACCCTTCACCCTACCTGAATCTCTCCACAGATATATTAGACATTGAGGCATAGATGATGGCCCTGGATCCTTCTTGCTACAACCGTGTTACAACCAAGATTTTGTCTCCATAACTTTCCATTTGCAGCTAAATAAGGCAGAAGGGATGGAAAAGGCATGTAGTTTCTCTCTTTCTCTCCCATTTTCATGTAACTCATTATTTTACCTTTCGCTTTCAAAAACAAAAGGCACAAACTCCCCTGATTACAACATTCCATAGTCTACGTATCTGTATTTTTCTCTGAGGCCTGATTCTCTGCATGCTTCTTCTCATCATTTTTGTCCAGGAATTTTCTTCCTACTTCTCCTATTTGTCTGTTTCCTATATAGCATCCTTTTTCTCTTTTGCATTGGAACACCTCAGCAGCATTCAAAATTCTATTTTTCTCTTCACTCAGAAACAAATAACAAGCTTGGTGAGATGGCTCATGTCTGCAATCCCAGAGTTCAGGAGACAAAGGCAGGAGGGTTCCTATGAGTTCATAGCCTGTCTGAGATAGAAAGTGATACCCTATCAAAAATATTGATTAGCAAATTAAAAATAAAGTGTTAGGACTGGAGAGATGGCTCAGCAGTTAAGGCACTTGCCAGCAAAGCCTAACGATCCAAGTTTGATTCCTTAGTACCCACATATAACCAGATGCACAAAGTGGTGCATTCATCTGGAGTCCATTTGCCATGGCTGGAGGCCCTGGCACACCAATGCTTTTTCTCTGCCTTCCCTCTTGTCTTTCTCTGCTTACAAATAAATAAATTAAAACAATAAATAAAAAGAATAATTTCTTTCTATACTAAGGCATAAAATCACACAATATTATTTTTCTATAACTATCTGTTCTCACAGCTTCATATTTTAAGAGGTGGCTGTAAGTTTCACCTAAATATTATTGACTCCAAAACAAGTGTGTCTAGTCCAGCTCTGTATTGATTCCACACTTGTACATCTACTGGATGCGTTCATACCCCCACATGCGTGTCAAGTAAACATCTGACACTCGATTAAGGTCAGAAATAAAGTCTGGATTTATTTCCCAGAAACTTATTCTGCCTTATTGTAATTGATTCAAACTTTTCCCTGCAAAATATCTGGACCATTTTTTAAAATTATTCCCTCTATATCTAATCCATCAGGAAATCCTGTTGGCTTAATTCCAAAGCATTCCCAATATAACCACTCCTCACTACCTGCACTGAGACCACTAAGCTACGCATACCTGATACTACTGCTTCTGCTATCTTCTATCACATCGCTAATGTTTCCTCAAATGTCTCCCTGTCCCCATGCTTGTTTGTAGTTTCTTCTCAGCATGAGCATGTGATCTTCTTAAAACAAATTTCAATTATGTCACACTCTATGGCAGCTATAGCAATGACTTTTGAATGTGTCCAGAAAAAAAAAACAGTGTCTTTATACCTCCCACAACCCCCAAACCATCTTGCTCTTAGATGTCCCCTCCACTCTGCCAAAGCCACTTTATTCTCCATTACTCCTCGAGCATGCCAAGAACACGTCCTCTTTAGGACTGGGCACTGACTTTTTCCACTGCACATCCTTCATCTCTCAGACAGGCACTTCCTCTGTTCCCTTTTCAAATGTCACCTTTCAAAGTAACCTGCCAGACTACCTTTCAAAAACTTCCAACTGCCTTTTCAAACTACTCAAATCTTTCTTACTGTGCTTAAAAAAATAAACAGTTGTACAGCATTCCAATATGGTGTATAATTGACTTATTAGCTATATTTTCATTTATTGTTAGCACATGTTATTTAGTGTTTCTCTTATTTTCACTCTTGCAGTATGTATGGATGCGTGGGTGTGGTTCTTGAGGTTTTCTTTTTCTCTGTTGCTGAGGCTGTCCTCAAACTCACTGTGTAACCCAGACTAGCCATGACCTCAGGGTGCTCCTCCTGTCTGAGCCTTTTGAGTACGGGGATTAAAGATGTGAGCCACAACACCTGACTTCATCGACTTGTCTTCACTGATGTATCACAAGTACCTTCAACATTACCCTGCTTATCAAAGGGCTTAATATTTGTTAAATTAACAATAACTAAGTTATAAATTGAGCTTGTTAGATGTGCAAATTTTACTTCATTTTGTGACAGTGAGATGTCTGTAGGGACCACCCCTCCCCTTCCAGCCCCTCCCCTTGAATGGGAGGTGTTTAGTTAGAGCTACAACCTAGGTGCTAAAACTGATTGGTCAAATATAAACCAATCAGCTGTATCTCTGACTCACCTGGGGAGGACTTAAAACTAGCTTCCCTAGAGGAAGTAGGTCTCTCTTCCCCCACATGGCAATGGAGTAGAAGGACTGCTGACCCAGGCCTCAGTGAGGTAAGGCCTGTTCCCCTACCCCAGCTGATGGCTGGGGTAGGGGGGCAGGCTCCAGACCTTTTCTCTCATAAACCTCTCTTTCTCATAAAGGGAGCTTTCTGTTATCTTTTCTTGGGCTGTTTATCTAACTAAATAATATAAGCTCTGTGAACTCTCTGACACGTGTTTTCCCCACACTGGTGGCAGGAAAACTCTGTAACTTCTCACATGATGACTGGGAAATTTCCCCATCCACCTCCCCTTTTCCTAATCTACTAAATTAGAATAAATGTGTAATTAAAATTTAATTCTGTCCCTGTGTACAATTCTTTGGCATTAGAGGACAAGAACTCGGAGTAGGAGGAGGGGGAAGGGAGGATTCCAAAACTCTCTCTCTCTCCCCCCCCTTGCTTATGAATATTAATTATCAGCAACCCGCATCAGTTTAACTGGCCTGGATGGTGGAAGCTATAACATAGGTATTTCTTACAGCTCTCCTTAAGGACTTGTGACACTGTCATTACATTTACATAGGTATTGAGTATGAATTAAATGTGTGGCATTGTTCAATAAGTACCAATAATGGAAAAAGAACTTTGCAAACAAGTAAAATGAACATGTTGGCTGTTTTATAACAGAAATAATATCTAGTTGTCAGCAAAAAGATAGATTGATTTTTGGATTTTAAAAAATTTCTTTTAAATTTGAACTTCTTACTTTGTTGCTCTACCATTTATCCCTATGGCATTCATTTGTGTTTATTGAAAGCCCATCATGGTCTCCCCACTTAGTCTGCTAAGGCATCTCCCCTATCAGTTCTGTGAGGAGCAGGGCGAGAGACATGAAGGAAGAGATCGATGATTTTTCCCCTTACTGTCCACCTAGACTATTTGTGCCATATGCTTCACTTGACAACAATCAAACAAAACCATAGCACATGACAAAAACCCTGTATTCTTAATGTACAGAGTATTATTCCTGTCCATTTCTTGGAAATATAATGTTAGAGATCAAAGGGTAGAAGCTATACCTTTCATGTACATTCATTTGTGAAAAGTGATCCCCCCTCCACTTAGACTCATGAAGGAAAGAACTATAATATCATTTAGGTAGCCTGGCCATCATCATAAAATTTTTAAAGTATGATGTTTATTTTATTTTATGTTTTTAATACTTGTATGTTATTTATTTATTTGCAAGCAGAGGGAGATACAGAAGAGACACAGACAGAGAGAATGGGCACCTCAGGGCCTCCAGCCATTGCAAACAAATTCCAGATGCATGTGCCACTTTGTACATCTGGCTTTATGTGGGTACTGGGGAATCAAATTCTGGTCCTTAGGTTTTACAGGCTCGTACCTGACCTGCTGAGATATCTCTCCAGCTCCAAGTATGGTGTTTTACATTTGGTATATTTGGGAGTTCTTAGGAAAAGTTATTGTGCTGATGTCTACTAATTATTAAAGACACATCATTTTAACATGTTGTAATAGCTAACCTATACCTTCATCTCACTCACTGTCCATGTGTGTGAATTTAATTTGGCTGTTTGATGTGGTTTGATTGACTGGAGTATTTAAATTTATAAAATGCCCTCTGCACATTTCAGAGGTCACTGGTGTCCTCTAGGGCCCTGGACCATAACTTCCCTGTAACTTGTGTTGGTTAACACCTGAGTGCACATGGAAAATGCTTTCTTGGTCTCAACAAGAATGGGTCTGGGCACTTTCGAGCAGATGTATCAACACAGATTAACAATCCTGATTGATTCCTTAAAACAAAGCGTCTGCTGCCATCAGGGCTAAACCAACTGGAAGCCAACCTGCCTGAAGGGGTCAGATGGAAATGAATTGCTCCAGCTGACAAATCAGGCATTGTGGGCTCCTGAGTTAAACACCAGGCCTTGAGCAAGTATCAGCAGGGGCTCTGCAAGTTAAACACAAGAACTTGCCTGGGTACTGAAGGACGGTGAAAAGGATGCCTCATTACTCCACCCACACACAGTTTTCAGTTTGAGGTTTGAACAAGCATTGACCAAAGGTGGTTCCTTTTGCTATGGTCATTTTTTGAGGATAATCTCTTGGACTGGGCCTGAAGAAGACACACAGGGTCACCTGACACAGTATCAGCCCTCAAATTTCTTCCAGAAGGATGCTCACTGGCCCAGTAAAGCCATAAGCATTGGTCTGCCTTGCTTGGTCATTTAAAACTATAATACTGAAAAGGGGTAATGTGAAATCCCATTGGGCAGAGGATGATTACATTTACAAATATGAATCAAATGATCACAACTTTCCTTGGGGATACATGATGGAAGGTCAAATAGCAATTACCAAGCACTGTCTGTAGAAGAGAAATATTTCCTGTAGCAAGAGTGTCGTATTATTCAAGGAGCAGAGAAATAAAATGGAGTTGAGAATTTGTTCCGTCTCACTTACTTTACTGCACAACAAATTCTTGTTGCTCATGACAATGCAGATGGGAGACAGTGTGCCCAGGAAAGAGACCTGAATTCGCTCTCACACTGTAGTTTCATCATGGATGCATATAATCTTTGGTGGATGCTATCCCAAACTTTAGTTGTCATGGCAACAAAAACAGGCTGAACCTTAAATGAAGAGCTTGGGTTTTGCCTGGATCTGTCACCATTGTGACTAAGTTCCTCTTAAATGTTTATCCTAGCTATTACTCTGGTTAATATCATAATGATTAAGTAATTGTTAGGAAGGATTTTATTTTGAAAAAGCGGGAGAAACATGAAGAATAATAACTAGTATTTGGTACTACTTAGAATAATAACTTAGTACTTGGTAGTCTTCATAGATGTCTTTTTGTTATTTTTTAACAGGTAGACATCTTACAAAATCAAATACTAAATAACATAGAAATCATACCATTTTATTTCAGCTATTAATTTATCATTCCTAACTCTGACTTGGACCTTCACCTATGATCATATATTTCCTAGGAAATAGAGAAAATTTCATGTTTGTTACTCCTGACTTCTTACTTTTATTTGACTCTCTCTGCCAAAAATTGTTTGACATTACAAAGATATGTTAATGAACTGAAAGCAAGGAAATTAATTCCACATGGATAAATTATGGAAGCATGTATAAAACAAGGCAAAACATTATTGCAACTAATTTGATTGTTTTATGCTTATAAAATATGCATTTATTTAAGACAAGACCTCATGTATTTCAGGCTATCCTCAAACTCAAGATGTAGCCAAGACTGGTCTTGAACTCCTGATCCTCTTGCCTTTACTTCCAAGTGTGAGGAGATAGGTGTGTGCCACCATGCCAGGCTTCTCTTAGTCTTGATAATGATAAGAAATGTGAAAACAAGATAATATAAGCATTCTTATCAGGCATTAAGGGAAATATAAGTGAATTTAAAAATTAACCAGTTTTAATTAAAAGGAAACTTTGAAACAAGTCAATCAAACCAAAGTTATTTTGATGGTAAAATTTCCAGATTATAAATTATTTCTCTTTGTTGATAAGGAATGCCAAGAGAGCTAAATAGAGGAGATACCTGATAATCAGACTGAGGCAAAGTCAGTCAAACAGAAACCGTGATGGTGTAGGCAAGGCTTTTCTTTCCACTGACATAAGGAGACAGGCTCTTTTATTCCTCTTATCTCATTCCTTGTGGAAGTCTGACACTTTAAATCCTGACACATGCTTAAAAATCATGAAATATCATAAATCATAACTGCTATAAGAGTTAAGAATTTTATATGTGTGCTATTTAAAAAATGACAACAACTGTAATTATAAAATTCAGTTGCATTGTCATTTAAAAACTATGTACATCAAAACGATGCCTGTATTTTTAGATGACTGTCTAAAAAGTAGCTGTCTTCTTTTGTAAAAATTTAATTATAAAATGGGTGCTTTTAAGAATATCTAATTTTAATCATAGCATAGGACTTTGCTAAACTTTGAAACTAATAACATTGGCCATCTTCTTAGATCTTTATTAAGCATTCTTCCTATATGAAATGTTTGAACATTGCTTATACCTAAGTTATTTTTCTATTTTAATGATATAAATTCTTTATATTTTTGATATTAATTCTTTTATGGCCATGTGCAATATGAATGTCTTATTCCATATAGCTTCTACTTCAATATATCAACTTAATCTGGAAAAAAATAATTTTAAAAGGTTACAGCTATTCTCATACTTATTGGGAAAATACTATATGCTATAACCTTTTTTGAAAAAAAGAGAGCAAAATAGTTCAGGCATGGTAACACACATCTGTTATCCCAGCATTGAGAGTATGAGGCAGGAAGATCACACATTTAAGGTCAGCTTTGATTATGTAATGATACTGTCTTAAAAAATTATAAACATGTTTTAGCAAATGTCCCTGTATTGAAGAGGAGCCTTTAGGGTAGATACCCAGTAGTGGAATAGCTGGGTCAGTTGGTAGCTCTATTTTCATTTTTTTCCAGGGGCCTCCACACTGATTTCCATAGTGGTTGTACAAATTTGCACTTCCACCAGCAATAAATGAGGGTTCTTCTTTTCCCGCATTCTCGCCAACATCTACTGTTGTTAGATTTTTAAGATAATTGCCATCTTAGCTGCAGTAAGGTGGAAGCTCAAAGATGCTTACTTTACATTTCCCTGATGATTAAGAGCCATTTGTATTTCCCCCTTTGTGAATCCTATAATCCATTCACTGCCCCCATTTTTTGATTTTTTTTATTACTTAATTTGAGTTCTTTGTAGATTCTAGATATTAGGCCTCTGTCCATGGTGTAGCTGATGAAGATTTTCTCCCAACCTGATGGTGGTCTGTGGGTTTGTGTATGGTATGTTTGGACTCAGCCCAGGTGTCCATCACTGGATGAATGGTAAAGGCACTGAATTTTGACCAATGGTCATATCCTTTAGATTACAGGATCTGCTTATATACAATTAGAATTGTCAACCAGTTTGTATGCATACATTTGTGAGAATATATTTAGCTTTTGCTGGGGAAGTTTTTTTCTAGATCAGAAACCAAAACAGAGGGGAAATGTTTTAGTCAAACACCGTACCCACAAAGAGAAACAAATACAACTTCTACAGTTGCAAAGCAAGGCAAACATATTTTGAAATGAACAACCATATACCACAATCATTAATTATAACCATATGCACTTAAGTGCTTGGAAGGTTATAAAACAACTAGAACTTTTATATATTGCTCTTTAGGAATGCAAGATTGAACAACTATCCTGTAAAATGATTTGACATTTTCTCATGAAGTAAGCACATACCGTATGATTGTACAATGGAAATGGAAACAAGGGACCTCTGCATTCCTTAGAAAGTATATATATAATCTTTGAGCTGCATTCCTCCTCACTACCCTGGGCAAGAAGCTCCCCAAATGTCCTTCAATGAGTGACAGGATCAGGAAACTGTGACCTCTGTATGTATCCTGAAACTCTCCTCATCAATGAAAAGGGATGGAGCACAGATATAGCATCAAGAGGTTGAATATCATCTGATGCTTCTTATAACATTATGGAATAAAAGGAAATCATAAGGACCTAAAACATACCAAAGGTGGTAAAGGTAGAGAGCATTTCTGAGGTTTGGAGGGTGATGGAAGTATTTGTTTTGTGTCCTTATTGTAACAATAATGATATGATTGCATTCCTGTCATGAAAATTCACAGAATTAAGTATCCAATAATTGAATAATAAAGTATGAACATTTTAAAATACATATTTTGCAACAGTTCCATTTGTTTGTGGTAGAGAGATGTGATCAGCGTCAGGGCAGACCATCCTATAGCATTAAGTCATATTTTTATTGTTTCTGTAATAAGAAAAAGCAGCACTAGAAAAGTCATTTTGTAAAGAAAGACAATTTTACCGATACTACTTCACACTAACAACAAAACATCCAGGTATGGAAATGAGAGTTTATTGTTGAATAAAATTTTCTGCATTCTGAACATCAGATGACAATGGACTTTACTGCTTTTACCTAAGTCATGGGCACTAGCATAAAGCCTTTAAAGTATTGCAATAGATTATCTTTATTCTTATTTAACATTTTTATTGGAATAAAAAATATATATGCATATATATATATCTATATGTATATATATACAATGTGCTCAATATCATAAGTTGTTAGAGAAAACCATGAAAACCAGGATGAGATACTCTTTTATGCATTAGCTATGCACCCCCCCATGGCTCTTACATTCTTTCCACCACCTCTTCCTCAAATTTCCCTGAGTCATGGTGGGGGAGTTTAAATTTTGCATACTTATTAGGTTTTTGAGATTCTTTGAATTTGTGTTTTGGACAGTTTTGGGCACCCTTGGTGCCTCTCTCCATTATCCTTCCATAGGCTATCTGCCTTACTGTGGAAATAGCTCTTTTGCTCATCAACCCACTTCCTTAGAGGTTGTGTTAGGGCTCTAGATGTTGAGTTTGAGGTGGTTCGTCTCCTGCTTGGGTGCCCCCATCAACTCAGGTTCAGTTGGTGGAGTTCAGGTGTCCATGGTTCTCATTGATTTCTGAAAAATACAGAGTCTCCAGCAGAGAGTGAGATCATTAGTGGTTAATTGAGACAAATATTGCTAGTTTGGTGGGCATTTGAAAGGTGTAGCCTTTCTGACCACCGATGGTTAGTGAGGACTTCCCCATGGAGATGGGGTTTTTGGGCCCCATTCAAGGTTGCCTTGGGTCCCCTTACCAGTCAAGGGTTCCCTGCCCTATGAGCAGATCTCATAGACAATTAGCCAGCTGTTGGTTACCCTCCTAGATTGAGTCCCACTATTGCACAGATGGGCACTTCTTGTCTTGTCTGTGCCATATAGCAGTGTATTCTGTTTTCTCAGGCCATCTGTCTGTGTAGCTTCAGAATGTCCCCTGCTTTCTTGGAATATCATTGGTCTGGTTCCCCTGGAAGCTCATGTAACACCTTCTGGCATGACACAGGCTAGCCTTCTGGGAATTGGATTCGTTTCCAGATTAAGCAGGGTCTCTCAGTGTTGTGTGATAGCATCTTGTGGAATCTTCAGCAATAGGGTCTTATCTTTTGCATGAGGTGAGTATTCAAGAGCTGTGACAAAAGTTGTCTTATTTTAGGGACCATTTAAAATATTTTTATTGTCAATAATTAGATACATTGTATGGGCAGTTCTTGTGATGGTACCCCCATTTCTCTCCTCTCTGTCACCAACCCATTAGGGACCTTCCTCAGTGGGCATATTAGGTCTGTTCATGGGGTAGGGGGTTATGAATTACTCCAGAGATAGCCAGTTTTCTTTTTCTCCTTTGTGAGTTATTGTTGAGAGGGACAATGACTCTGGATATTCTCCCTCACCATGGCTCTTACATTCTTTCTGCCCTCTCTTCCACTCAGTTCCCTGAGTCATGGTGAGTAAATTTTCAATCTGCTTTACTGTTGAGATCTTAAGTGTCTCTGGACTTCTGCTTTGGGTTGTGTTGGGTATTGTTGGTATCTGTCTCCATTGATCTTTCATGGGTCAGATAACTATTCTTAGTAAATGTCTTTTAACATATAATTATTAAATATCTGTATAAACCCTGACCTGACCATGGGAGAAGTAGTTGAAAACATGATATGGACCACAGAACACATCTACTCTGTCTCTATAGACCAGGAACTTTATAATGTAGATTCATTTTATCCCTTTAAATTAATTTAAAAAACCATTGATATACAATAAGAATATAGTCAAATTTGTTGTCATGTTTTTTCTGGATCCTTCTTGGTACCCACATTCTACTAATGGACTGGAGTATATATATGAGAAATGTTTTCCCTGCATAGATCCAAACACATATCTCTTCACCCCAGATTTTGCTCAGACAGCAGATCAAAGCACCATTGAACCAATAGCAGCTTGGTGAAACCAATGAGTTTATTGGGGTTACTTACAGAGCAGATTGAGAGGGGCAGCCTCATCACTGAAAAGCCCACCCAGCATAGGTGCCCAGGCACAGGAGCTGCATCTCTGGAGCCCACTGCACCCTCCATAGCAGCTCACAAGGGCAGATGGGTGAATCTCCAGCTCACTGCAGGGCTTGCAGAGAGCTAGAAAGTCGGAGAGAATCCTCCCAAGCAATTTAATCTTTTTCTTTTAAAGTTAAAATTTCCTCTTTTTAATATTTTATTTATAATCAGAGAGATACAGAGAGAAGAGATACAGAAAGAGAGGGGGGGCACACCATGGCTTCCAGCCACTACATATGACCAGATGCATGTTGGCTTTACTAGTGAATTGAATCTGAGTCATTAGGCTTTGCAGTCAAGCACCTCAACAACTGAGCAATCTCTCCAGCTCCAGTTTAATCTTTATTTAACCTCAGGTTATAAACCCTGACCTTAGGGATGGGATTTACAACCCTTTTGCCCATTTTTCTTGATCTGCTGACTTCCTCCTTCTTCAGGAGAGAATATTTTAATTCAGAGATAATTTCTATACAGCACTGTTCAGAGCCTACTGTTCAACAGTTGTTACAGCTACTACAACCTTGGGGAGTAGTCCTATGACCTTTGATATTTCAGCTCCCCCAGACTTGACCAGAGTCCCCTGAGCCTAAGGGGACTCCCTTTCGCAGGGAATATTTCAATTCAGAGGAATCTGCTACACAACAGTATGGTTGCTATAGCGTTGGATGATGGTCTGTGACATTCCCCATGGTCTTTGTTACTCCCAATTTGACAGGGAACAAGTTTTTGCTGAAGGATAGGGGTTGGGTATGTGAGGGGACAAGATTAAGGTAGACCCTATAGGTCCAATATCTAATAAAAAAAGCATCAGAGATTTCCTGGGTGGTGTTCTGAATTTGGAAGTCCTGTCCTAACCAATTTAGATGAGCAGCAATTAGCACAGACTTTTTTTTTTATTTAAATATAAATTTATTGTCCATAATGAGTTACATTATTTAGTGGGCAAATCATGAGTTGTTATCCCAAATTCCCCAATTCCCCCCCCTCCCTGATCAGTTGGATATCCTCCTCCGTGGGCTGTCTGTATTAGTCCTTGTGGCAAGGAATCCTGGATATCCTAGTACTCAGCCTGGTCTTCCTGGCCCAAGTGTGTTGTTACTGATGGGTGCCATGCCTCTGGACCATCTCCCCCACCACGGCTCTCACAATCTTTCCGCCCCCTCTTCCGCTCAGTTCCCCGAGTCGTGGTAGCACAGACTTTTGAGCCATCTGTATTTTGATCAGAGACCTCAGTCTATGCACAG
>PVHP010003570.1:0-77539 GCA_004024765.1 Zapus hudsonius
CCTCCCTCCCTCCCTCCTTTCTTTCTTTCTTTCTTTCTTTCTTTCTTTCTTTCTTTCTTTCTTTCTTTCTTTCTTTCTTTCTTTCTTTCTTTCTTTCTTTCTTTCTTTCTTTCTTTCTTTCTTTCTTTCTTTCTTTCTTGATATCATAGCCCTACTCCATACAAACACGTGCACACACAGGGAGAGAAAGGGGTGGAGGCTTTTGCCTTTCTTCTTTGTTTTCTTTGTCCACTAGAAAATTGTTTGCAATGATTAGGAATAGGGGAGCAATATTTTCCATAAGGCAAAGCATAAAACAAGTGTCCTGCCTTCAGTGGATTTTAAGGAAGTTTATGGAGTGATATCAATGGGAATGTTAGCAGAAAATCTGAGGCCATCTTTCCCAGAAGGTTAAGCATCAAGCAATGTGTATGTGTACACTTACATATATAATCTTCCTTGAAAATCAGAAACAATTTATTACTTTAGGGTATTATTACCAATGGCCAACATAGGCCATCTTAAATTTAAGTGCTTAAAAATTTAATATTTTATTAAATATTTATACTTATATTAACATTTTCTATTAAATATTAATATATTTTATTGAACATTAATATTTAATATTATAATATTAAAATCCAAATGTTAAAAATATTTAATGTTTAAATGTTAAAGAAATAGGACCTAATTTTTTTCTGATATGTGACAACTCCTTTTTGTTTAGCTTCAAGAGTTGGTTTCCACTTATGTCTTTGTTCTCCCTATTTCTTCTTTCCTAATTTACGCTGATTTGCTGTGAGCTTTGATAAGACCTTGTACTTTAGGCAGTGATACTTGTACTTCTGCAGTGATAGCCCAGGTGCGTGACCTCTGTTAACAACCACTTTTTTTTCTCCTACTTATCTGTACAACTACCTTTTATTGCTTTTGAAATTTAGACTAGTGAGCTGGAGGAAGTGGTTCTTTCTCAAATGATAAAGACCTGTACAGGAGTGGGTTTCAAGTGGGGGTCAAACAGCAGGAGTCAGTGATACATTGAGAACAAGAATCAGGTATGGAAAGGCTATATCTTGCATTAACATTTTCATTTATGCTGCTCATTGTTAGCAATGTGATCTCCTTTGTGCTCCTATTGTTATTAGAATACAAAATCCTATTATAACTTAGTAGGATTAAGCCTATTAAGCCTAGACTTCTGGTTCCTTTGTTATACATACCACTTTCCTGTTAAAATTTTGCATTACTTTTTTTTCACTTACTAGAATACTTAGATATGCAATGGATTAATGCAATGTAAAAATGTCCATTAATCCACACCTGTATTTGAAAGCCTATCAACAGTCATTGCCTTTGGTAAGATACCTACTGATGCCATTTCTTCACCTCAAATTAGTGAGCTAAGCATTCAGTGAAAATTTGATGTATGAAGCCTCAATTTGAAAATTTGATGTAGGAGCCTGCATTTGTGTAGCACTTTCATGGTTTCAGCCTCTTGACAAGCCATTTAAAAAAGTATAGAATACAAAAATGTAAGTGATGTTTTATTTCTCCCCAAATTGGTCAAGCTAGTTGTTGGTGGCACTCTATCAAGAACTTGGAGAGTATGTTTTCACACTTTCCTCTGTATTGCTTGTGTGTGGCATGGACTAGTTCATGTCATCAGGCCACCATGCTGCTGGGGCAGTGTGAACACACACACACACACACACACACACACACACACACACACACACACACACACACACACTGATTACTTAGATACAGCTCTAGAAATAAGTGCTTGGTTTATAAAACCTAATATTCATTGTTCTATAAAAGTCATCCAACAACGGCTAGTATTTCCTTTCCTTATGGAGTTTCAGAGGTGGTAATAACTGAGATCAGAGAATTGAGTAATTATGTCTTCTGATTTCTGGGACAATGTTCTCTGTCTGCTAAATTTCACAGCATTTGATACCGTATGGTGGAATGTTGCATACTTGCAACGCTTCCTGTTGTAGAAAACATTTTATCGCTTTTCTGTTGTTTAGATGACATTGAACCTATAATTATTTCTTACTGCATAACTGAGAAAGCGGAAAGTTTATCAAACTTCCTTACTAAATAAACTAGTTTACATTGACTCACATCACAAAGGTACTGTTAGGTCTTAGTAAGGTGGTCCCTTGTCTTTGGCCTCAGGTTTAAAGGGAACTTTGCTAGGTCCTTGTTTCAGCTAACTTTTTATTTCATTATATGAGGAATTGGGATTGTGGGGACATACGTACTTTGAATCTGTTTCTCTTAATATATATATTTTCCAGGTACATGGGAGCTCTGAACTGGTTGACCAGATGTCTAGAAATCTGCTTCTGTGATAACTGCATGGGGTTTTCTTTCTGATTGTCCACTGGAGGGCAAAATGCAATGCCAGGAGGAGCTGAGAATTACTACAAACATCTGTGGCCCACAGATGAGCTAGACAGACCACTGCCTATTAAATTTCTTTGAGGTGTTTTTTTCTCCCATGGTAGGGTCTCACTCTAGCCCATGCTGGTCTGGAATTAGTCTCAGGGTGGTCTCAAACTCATGATGATCCTCCTACTTCTGTGTACCCCCCCCCTAAATTCTGAGATTAAAGGCACGGACCTGGCTTCTTTGAGATCTTTATGTGGCTTGTGCCTTCATATTCAGCTTTCTGCTGAAATACATAATTCCAAGAGAATTTTTATTTTTTCCTATTAATTAAAAAAATTTTAGTGACTTCTTTTTGAAGGATTAGAGAGACTCTGTTAGATTAAGAGAAGGCAAGAAGATAAAGTACAGAGAACTCCTGCCACAAGGGGGCGCAGAGAGGGGTAAAGCCCCTTTAGGAACAACTTTTGTAAGTATAGACAATAAACCATAATATTTCTTTCACCATCATCCAAGTTCATCTTCCATTGAATCACCTCTTCTTCCCAATTAATCTGTCTTCTATATTGATGGCATCAATTTTTTTCTTCCTGTTATTAAGGTCTTGTGTAGGCAACATCAGACACTGCAAGGTCATGAATATCAAAGCCATTTTGTGTCTAGAAGATGGCATTGTAAGCAGTCCTACCCTTCCTTTGGCACTTGCATTCTTTCCTCCACCTCTTCCACAATGGGCCCTGAGCCTTGGATGGTGTGACAGAGATGTCTCAGTTCTCCCTTTCACTTCTTCTCAGCACTGTGGTGTCTTCTGAGTCACCCCAGTGGTCACCACCATCTGAAAAAAGAAGTATATTTAACCCAAAGTGAGAGAAGCATTAAGGGCATAAACATGTGTTCAGAGGGCAGTTTTTTGGGCATAAAATATCCCTTTAACCAGACAGCAGTATTGTTACTCCCCTAGGGTTCATGACCTCCCCTGCCACAGGCTTTTGAACCAGCTTTTCAGCTCCAGGCATATATTCCCTCTTGTGGAGCAGGCCTCGAGTCCAATCAGAAAGCAGTTGGTTTTTCCCATAACAGTCATGCCACTATTGCACCAGCTGGCGCACTTGGCATGGCTGGGCAGTCTAGTGGCTTGCAGTGTCCACTGCTGTTTAACACCTTTGATGACTTCTCTTTTGCAAAGCGCTGCAGGCAGGATAGCTCTTTCCAGATTTCTGACAGCTAGTTAACAGGGAGGAGGGTTTCTGCTCAGCTCCAGCTTGCCATCTCAGTGACCTGCATCCTAAGCATGTGAAGTCTTCAGCAATATGGTCTTACCATCTAGTTCTTGTAGGTAACCAAGAGCTTTGGCAATACCTTGTAATGTTTTGAAGGCATCAGGGGCCTCTATGGCCAACAACTCACTGGAAGGTATCCCCCCAATGGAACTGAAATTTTTCTAGTAATAATCTATAGCTTTGGGGGCATGCTATAATATACCTCCATAGAATACTTCTGCCCAAACTCTCTCAAGATTTTTTTTTAATTACTTTACCTAAAAATCGTTTCTTCCTCCATAATCAACTTTCTACCTCCTCACAGTACTTGCTTTTTGCATAGTGTAACCTTATGAAAATTTATTTTATAATATTTATTTACACATTACTGTCTGATATGCACTAGAGGGGAAACTGCCTGAGGGCAGGAAATTGTTTTATTTACTGATATTTTGATGGATATAAAATAGCACTTACCACATAATAGCTACTCAATGAATATTTTTGGTGTCAGATGGAAAAAAATAAGTGAAAGGTTTAAAGATGGAGAATATGTTTTACTGGTTCAATAAGATGTAATTTATTTTATTTTTTCCTTTCACACATAATCATAGCAGTGGAGGAAAACCAGGTAACAAATTGAAAATTTTTTACAGGTGTATAAATAATAGTGGAATAGTTTTTAAGGGGAGAACTATGATTGGAGTTCTCAACGTGTGAGTAATATACTAACAGTAATGTTTTCAATTTTTTCAATAAACACAATATAGTAGGATTAAATTCATAACATACATTTCTAAAACTTCGGCTCACTGAGAAGACCAAATAAATATAAAATTTTATGGCAGAATCAAATTGTGAGTGTGCCCTGTATTGTTTTCTATAACTTACTTTCAAATGTTCATGCAATATTTATTTTACAGCTTCCTTCTACATGACCTTTCAAAAATTATCTGAGCCCTTGTATTCTTAACCAGATGTATTTTAAGCATAAGCTTTTGATGTTTGCCATAATTAAATAAGTTTAAAATGCTTGTTCCAAGCAAATCAAGTAAAATTTCTCCATCAAGTAGAACATAATGTTTTATTTTGTTCCCAGGTAGGTATCCGAAATAAGTAGGCTTCAGACTATTGTTATTTTCAAGAGTGACAACATAATGTCACTACTTAATAATTACATTTGTTACAGTACTACGTGGTGTAAAATTTAAAAAATCTTTGTCTAAACACATGCTTTTGTGAAATTCCTTGATCTTTTCTTTGGGTAATTCTGTTTTCTTGACCAGAGAATGATTTTGGGATTTGTTGCCCTTTGATTTTGGGGGTTAAGGGTTTGATATTAATGATCAAATGTCTTCACTGAGCTTTTTCCATAGCAAAAATAAAATAAAATAAAGAGGAAGCATATTTCCCTTATGAACTTAACTTCTATTTTTTTCTCTTAATCAAGTTAGCTTTATTTTGTTAGAGGAAAAAACAAAGAGGATAAACCTTTTCAAGTTATTTTCCTCTAGTTTGTTAAAGTTACTTTTGAAAAAGAAACAAATGTAAAATCTTATTTATTTTCTAGATCCTGATTTTTTCAAATCATGAAAGGAATAAAACAATTTACTGTCCTCTTCCTCAATACTATTTTACCGTCTTCGTGGAGCATCCAGAACATTGAGCAGCTGGATCATTAACACTGCTTCTCTATAGCGTCTAACAGCCTTCTTATACCTGTCAAACTAGATACAGCATTACACAGATAAAATTTCAACTCTAGAAGAGGGCTGTGTTGGTTTGTATATAAAATGTCCCCCATAGGCTCAGCGTCTTTGAACCCTGGGTTCCCAGCAGGCGGTTCTCTTCAGATTGGGGAACCTGCAGGAGGTGAGCCTTGGTGAAGGAAGCAGGTCACTCTGGATGGGCCTGAGCTTTGTGTAGGCAGCCCTGCTTCCTCTGGGTCCTGTTTGCAGAAGCAATGTGATGCGGGGCTCCTGCTGGGGCTCATTTTGCTTCTCTTCAATCTATAAGCGGAATTAAGCCTTCTCCTTCCATAAGCTGCCTTTGCTCAAGTGTGTGTCCACAGAAATGAGAAGGTCAATGATACAAGGGACCTGGGAGTGTGTTTAGTCTGTCTTCCTTCATTTTGCACAGAGATCACGTAGTTGGCTGGTGGTAATGATAATAGATCACTTTCCCAAGTTTCAACTCCATTTTGCATGTCATCATTTAATCCAATTAACATATATTCAAGTTCATTTGCAATTTTTAGTTACTGACTAGTAGGTTTCAGCCAATGTTTGGTTTGTCTTGTCTTGTCTTGTCTTGTTTTGTTTTTCCAAGTAGGATCTCATTCCAGCCCAGGCTGACCTGGAATTCACTATGTAGTCTCTTGGTGGCCTCAAACTCACAGCCATCCTCCTACCCCTGCTTCTCAAATGCTGGGATTATAGGCATGCGCCACCATGTCTGGCTAATAATTTTTTTTTACATACGTGTATAAACAAAGATGTAGAATTACCTATTTTGTCATTTTTGTAATACTGCCCAATTATCCTTCAGAGAGTTAGGCTCCCCCACTATCGTGTGAATTTGACTCACTTCCATACTAACATCATTATTAACCTTTACATTGTTGGTATTTGGAGAGTGGAAAGTCGTATTTCAGTTTGCTTTTGTCATTGTATTCTGCAATATCAGACATAGGCTACTTGTAAAGAAGAGGAGATTTCTTTAGAAGCATTGCTGGAGAGCCAAGATCTGGCCACCCTGTTGGCCTCTGGTAAGGTCACAAGATGGGATAGTGGCACAGGATGGTGGGGACACATGAAGGAGTGAGCAGTCACATCTTAACCAGGAAGCAGGGAGTGTAGTTTCCCACAATCCCCTTGGAGTGTCCAGCTCCACTTGAGCACCTATTAGACTCCAGTTCTTAAAGGTTCCACCTCCTTTCTTCAGTGTCATTCTGGGCATCTTTATCACATGAACTTTTAGGGGAACACAAACCATAGCCATGGGCAGGAGACTGGGAGCATCTTGAGGTCTTTAAGATATTTGATTCATTTTCCCAGGGATCTCTTTACTTCTAGTCTTTGCCTATGATTCTTTTGAGTTTTTACCTTGTTGAATATAGTAACACCTTATATATTCTGGAGACAGCCTATTATCTCTGGTGCCTATACATTTTTTTTCTCATTCTTTTCCTTAACTGCTCTTTTCATAGTTTTTTGTCATTGCAAATTTGTACTTTATATTGTTACATTTATCAGCATTTCTATATCAGTTTTTAAATTTACATTATACATAGAAAAATCTCTTCCACTATAAGATTATTTCTAAAAAATCTCATATATTTCCTACATTTTTATAGATCTGTTTACCTTTACAGTTAAATATTTGATCTATTTGAAATGGATCCTGATCTAAGATGTGAGAGTAACTTCAACTTTTTATTTTAGTCTTTCTTGTTGGCCGTTGTTCTAGCAGCATAATTTGTTAAGGAATTTGTAGAAGGTTCTACTGCCTCCTTCTGTCTTGTTCGGAGTCAGCTTCTGTACCTTGTGGTTTGTTCCATTCGTATGAGATTAGATACTCACTACCAGTATGTTTTGATCATGAGCTCTAGTGTATTTTAGTATCTAAAGTTTATTTCCTCCTTACTGTGGATACATTTTAAAAGTGATACCATAATTTGCTTCTCATTTATATTTATTCCACAACTTACATTATATTTTAATTTGATAACATCCTTTTCATTTTCTTTTGTTGTTGATAAATTACTGAGCCCATGAATAGAATCAGAAAGTTGAAAATTTGAAAATAATTAGATGGGAGTTCAGTTTAAATTGTGGGGCAGGGAGTGCTCTCATAATTATCAGTGAAGGCACTTTGCTTGGCAAGTAAGAGTGGAGGAAAAGAGTTTCCTAAGAGGTGAAAGTCCAGTGTCCACGTGTTCTGAAGAGAGTGGAGAACGCGGAGACCGAGAGTATGCTTAAACCTTGTAGCATACCTATGTTGAGTCATGAGGACAGACATGGTTTTAAGGTCCCTTTCTATTGTCTTTACACTCTGGGTTTACTGATTTTGAATGAGTAGGAACAGAAGCTAAACCAGTGAGAAATAACATGTCAGTCTCTTCAAGAATGGGGATAGTTATATGAAAGTGAATCTTTTATGTATTTCTTCTTTCCATTGGGCTTCTTGCCATGCCAAAAATCTTATTACTTGTTAGCTTTACTTAAAGAGCTTAAGGGTGAACAAAGAGATAAGTTAAAAAGTATAAATATAGGCTTTATCATCCCATCCAATCCAAGTGGTCGTTTACACACACACTACATTACTTTGATCAGACAGAGTGACTTAAGTCATCTCTACATGCCAAGCTTCTGTGTCACCTTCTGTACACCAATCCCTGTCACTAAGTGTTCACGTATGGTAAAATTATAGAAAAGATGCTTGGGGAAGATACTTGTTTTATTTTAGTAACTATATTTTGTGTAGGAAAATGGCTTGTCATGTGATTTATTTTTCTCACACTCATCCTGTTTGTTTATTTGTGCACATGGAGGAAGCAGTTCACACTTCCATTGGCAAAGCCATCTGCCCCAGCCCAGTTAATATTCTGGGAACTTCCTCATTGGGTCCACACTGGTGGACATATGATACATTCTGATATTTATACACACACACTGGTTGGCAGCCTGGAATTGATGAAGCTTCCATTGGAAAAGGCCATTGCCGATATAAGATCAGTTTTGAAGATTTCTATCTAAACAGATCTGTAGCTTTCTTTTTCCTAGCATAGAAATATGAACTAGGTCAACCTTATTGGAGTTAGATTTACAGATGGTAATGTAAGGATTGCATATATATTCTGCAAAGTCAAACTTATAGATAGCTTTATAATATAGTGACAGGGCTTTTGTTCGGTGTCATTTTTGGATAATTGTATTATCCAGATAATTATATTTTTATGAATTAGAGAAAATGGAGAAATACTTGCTAAATTTCCCTGGGAAAATGTAAGCCATTGAAAAATAAGCACTCTTTGTACTCACCCTTGTACTTCCAGCATAGTGCCTGACCCTTAGTAGTTATTGAGTAAACACATAAATGCATAAAGTTCACTCCTCGAAAGGTAGGGAATGGAGAGGTTCATTGTTTCTAGGACATCTGTGTACTTTGTACTCTGATAGGGAGAAGTCTCCCTGCTCCTCGAAGCCATCTTTTAATCAAGTAGGCAATCAATGTTTGGAACCCTTGTGCAATGCCAGGTAGGAATGATAGTGGTGAACTACAAAGTCTTCCTACCATAATTTTCACTTCCTTTGTGAAATCAGATATAAATGCCTAGATAGAACTGTTCAGTATATTGTGATTAATTTAGCTATATCACTATAAGTATCAACCAAAGCCACATTTAGTAACAACCTGAATCCCACCAGAGCTGTTATTGTGTTTTGAGATATACTTTTGAAACTAGGACATGTTCATTTTTATGATTCCATAATAATAAACTTTTAAAAGGTACCCCTATACCTAGCTCTGCCATGAGATTTTAGATGCAGTAAACTCAAGGTTTAAGCAAATGTCATGGCTTAATGTTGCTTTTTCTCAATTGTTGCAGGTTTGAATTTTAGAACTGATATGGAGCCTGAAGCTCAATAAATAGAGCAATTCCCTAATCTTGGGCTACAGATAGGAGTGGAACATTGGGGTTTTTGCTGAAGAATGCTCTTCCAACATGTTCCCCACCCCCATTTATAAACATGTGTGATCCTAGCTATTTGCAGTGCTGGAATGGTTAGAGAGCAGAGGCAGGAGGATTACTACAAGTTCAAAGCCAGCCTGGTCTACATAGTTTGTTTCATCCCAGTCAGGGCTACAAAGCAAGACACACATACACACACAACCCAAAATCATCATCTCTCTGTAGCTTACTCTCTCTCTATCTGTCTTATCTATCCATCCATTCATCCATCCACCCAGAAACATTTGGTCCCTGGACATCTGAAAAAAAATATGATCCCAAAACATTAAAAATTGTGATGCATAGTAGAGGTCAGGGGCACATCAGTCTAGTTCAGCGTGTTCATGCAGTTTAATCAGGCACATATGTTCTAATTAATTCTTGTATTCCTATAGTACAGGAGCAGCATAATAGTTGCATCGAAGATCATACAAACTGTAAAGACTGGAATATTTGCTACTTGAACCTCTTAAGTTTGCCAACTCCCAGTAGGAATGGAAATATATCTGAAAAAATATCACTGTCAATTGTACTGTGTTTTCTAAGGCTTAAAGGCTAGAGCTTGGTGTTGAGATAGATAGAAGTAATATGCCTGTAACAGACTAAAATACCTGCTTGCATTGAAAATACAGAACTGACTTTCTAGGGAATCTCTGAACTCTAAGATTTGGAGATTTTAATTACCACAGGATGTCTGATTTAAACAACATTGACTCACAATGGGAGATTTCTGCGACTCATTTATGTGTTGCTGTGACAGAATGTGAACACTCACCAAATGTTTCACTTCTTAAAAGGTGGAGTGGATCCAACAGCAGGTGGTAAAAAAACGGACAAAGAGGGATTATGACTTCAGCCGGGCCCAGTCGACCTACTTCAACGACCCCAAGTGGCCAAGCATGTGGTACATGGTAAGCCCACGGAGGAAATCTGTCCTGGGACAACCGTGTCCAATTTTGTGTGGAATAAGGAATATCTGTTCAATGTCCTGCGGGGGGGGGGGGCACAGAAAATGTCAGGAGACTCCTATAGTAATACTCACCGTATGAGATTGGTTAATGACCAGCCATGTTGTCTGCGGCTTTTGTGAACTTCACTCTGGTTCTAAGGAGAAAGAGAAGGAATCTTCAAGTCACAGACACTGTTTGAGAGCATACTGTGTATGCTGCTTTCTCACTTCAGATCCAGAGATAGAAAACCTTGCTAAGGTATGTCCACCAATGGATTCCCCACATCTTTGTACCTTGTACTTTCTTCTCATTAGCCCACCCCATGCTATCATTTGTTTTAATTATTACTTGTTAAGGCAGGGTAAGATCCTGTGTCCAGTGGGCATCCTTTCATTTACTCCTGGTGGCATTGTAGTGACACAGTTAAAACACAGCCTGTGTTCGTTTTCTTTGTCCTTTCTCTGCGCCCTGGTCCCTGCCTAGTGTCTGTGGGCTGTGTGGTGAACCTCCATAGAGTCCTGCCTCTAGCTCATTAGCCTGCACCCATTCCTCTCATTTTATATTCATCAGAGGAGAATGGAAAGTCAAGATGAAGTAGGCCTGAATGTCTCCTTTAATTAATTTAAAAGCTTTGTGCATGTTACTCCTCCCCTTGGGAACTGGTATGCAAAACCATTCTGTCTAGCCTTGAGGCTTGAATCACTTGTATAGGGAAACCATTCATTTAGACAGTGTGTAATGGGTATGATAGCTGTGGAATTCTTCCTCTGCTCTGACATATTCTGCTCAGGATTCCATCCAATTGAAAGTTTCAGTCCTAGAAATGCACCTCACTTCCCATTGTAGCCACAAACTTCTCCTGCCTTTTTTCAGTTAGGCATTAGGAAGAAACCCGGGGAATTTAGAAAGACATAGCTTGCACATCCTAAGATCAGTAAAGGCACAAGAAGCTTGCCAGGGCAAGTGACTCCCACACCAGAGTTTCCCTTGTCAAGAGCATTCAGTGAGCCACTGGTTCTTGAACAATTGTTGTATGGTTTTTATTTCGAGGTTTGATTCTTCTTGAGAGTCTTGGCCTCACCATCAAATAGAAATGCTTTATGTTTTGGTGTCGAGTAGGCCTTGGGCATTAGGGTGGATCCAATATGTAGTATGTGGTAAATGCCAAATAAGGTCTCGTTGCAGAAGTGGATGAGCAACTGTCCTAAATGGAGTATCTAAACCATCTTCCTTTCCAAGACTCAGGGTCCATTTGTGGAATATGAGGCAGAAAGACTGAAAGCCAGAGGATGGGGAGGAATACGGTGGAATGTTACGCTTTGGTTATGACGGGGCTGTTGACTCATGAACTCAGAGCACCCATGTTACCCACACAAACTTGCACAAGATGGAGGCCATCAACTTCTATCACCAATGGTGGAGGGGCTTATGATGCCCCCACCTCTCCCTTTGGAAGTCTCAGTGGTTGCTAGGGAGCAGGGAGACATTTTCTTCAGTGGTGTAGCCACTGGTGAGTTGCCCACACTCCTGCAAATAGCCCCCCACACACTCTCATGCATGGTAACAAAAATGACATTACAGTTGAAGAGGTTCTGTTGAGGAGGAAGAAAGCTTCCAGTGAGGGGGAAGGGAAGAAGAAAAGGTAATGAGGATTGAAAGTGATCAACATGCATGAGATACATGTGTAAAACGTGTCAAAAAGGAAAATACTTAAAGAACTGAATGCACAAATCCATGATCACTCATAACAGAGAAAATGTTTGTCCACATTTAACGAGCTCCCCATATTTTGTCAAGCCTTTTGACAAATTCCATCATGTAGTAGATGATTGCCAGTGTGAGAAATTATCACCACTATTTTGTGAATGAGGAAAGTGAAGCATGAGTCACCCTACTGAACAGAGACAGCCCAATGCTCAAATGCGGCTACTGTACCTGGAGACCCAGGATTCCAACTTCTACATCTGTGGCACTTATGCTGTAAGCAGCAGAGTTATGTGGAGAGCTTCTTTAAACTAGATTACTGCACACCCTGTACCCCCTCCACCAGCGCAGGCTCTGGGAATTGGCATTTCTTACCAGGTCCCTACTGATGTGAGGCCAAGTTCAGGAGCTCTTTTGAGAAGCCTCCCCTCCACACTGCCTATCAACACAAGCTACAGGTGTCCAGCTTGCTCTGCCTCCCCATTATGAGGTGGAGAAGCAGGGCATTTAACCTTAGTGGGACATTTGAAAGCACATCAGGTTAATTAAATTTTCCTTGATCTTATCTTTTTCTTACTCATAGCATTTTATGTTTGAGAAGCTAACAGGTTTAATATGAGAAGATATTTTTATTTAACCTGTACTGATGGGCTTAAGTATTCTCTCACGTTGTTCCAGAGACAAAGTGTGTCTGAAAGAAATGTCACAATCTGGCTCCATTTTGGGGAATTCAGTGTAATAAAATTGGTTTTAACTTATGCAAGGGATGCAATGGACCCTTTGTATACTATTATTTGACTCTAGAGACAGCAAAGATAAGCTGGGAATGTCAGTTATGTAAGGTCATGGAGTTCAATATTGTAAAATTTTTAAGACATGAAAAAGTTTAAAGAACATCAGACCCTCCAAGTTTAAGGACTAGAACTTGATTCATACACCGAGGTTCCTCATCTTAATCAGCATAACGTCATATCCTGCAGCGTCATCACAGATGGTGAATCGAAAGCATTATGGGAGTTCTTTGTTCTTGGTGGGATATTTCTCCTTGTGGGGGGAGGGCTAATCCGATTGATTGAAATCACCATAAAAGACACATTCCTACTGGAATTCAACAGTTGCACTATTAATGAACAGGTCCAAGAACCACAACTTAGAAAGGAAATTTGGATGAAAAATTTAAGCTTCATGGAAATCCGCTTTTATTCTTTTAGCCATATAAATATTTTATTGCTTAAGGAAATGGAAGGTCCATCACATGATATTTGCCTAATGGTGAAGAAATAATATGAATGAATTTTGCCTCATGGTGAAAAAATAATATGAATGAAAAGCACATAATAAATAACTTTTACAAATATATATATATTTTTCTACCTAAGAAAGGCAATTTCAACTTACAAGAAAGTTAGTAGAGAGGCAGGAAAGGGAATGGTTGATCAACAGGCACTAAGTGATAGGTAGACCAAAGAAGTTCCGTGTTCTATAGCAGAAAACAGTGATTGTCATAGTAGTGATATATATATATATATATATATATATATATATATATATATATATATATATATATATACCAAAGAGCTAGAAGGAAGGATCTGAAATATCTTCCTACAGAGAAATCATAAATGTTTGAGGATGTATTAAAACATCACATGATGCCACATAAATACTTAAATGTTTATGTGTCAATTTAAGTTTGAAATGAGAGAGGGGAATGAGAGGAAAGACACACCTTGAGTCTCTGCTGTTTGACATGCTGACATAAGTGGTTAGGAGGACTGGCATTCTGGACTTACCATTTTGGACCATTTTGTGATGAATGTTGGGTGGCCGGTTTAATATGCATCGTTTCCAGGCTGATGATCATAAATAGGCTCATGTTTTTGATGCACTGCCTCAGATTTCATGAAAGCTCTCTGGGTGGCTCTTTGGTGGGAGAAATCATATTTGTCGATCAGCAGAGTGAAAATTAGCTGAGTTCAGTTATGCATGTGGGATATATCTGCCAAAAAATAAAGAACAAGCTAGCATAGTAATTGAGAAAAAATGATCGTAAGCCGCACGGTTCTTTCTCAGCCAACTGGACGGTGTTCAGTACTCCAAGAGTCTGAGGCATTGCCGTGCCTGTGCTTGGCATACGCTTTCCTCTGATTTATGCTGTCATTTGACTCTAATAAAATCTGGTCGAATTTGTGGCATTATTGTCCCAGCAGTTTGGAAGTCATCCTTTTAAGACCCCTCATGTAGCTGTTTTAATTGAAAACAAAACATGATGGAAACCTGCAGTCCTTGGCACATCCTGATGTAAGCACGAGGCTTTGCAGAAAGGAGAGACTCCAGCTTGCCAGTGACTCGTGTCCTTGTGGAACTTCTGCGAGTGGAGACGTGGTTTCGGTGTTGTGGTATTCAGGACATATGAAAAAGTATTTTATCTCATAACTTTCATTCAACTGAAAAAAAAAAAGAAATCTGGATTGATGGCTTCTTACAATTGTATCTACTTGAATATTTTCTGGTTCTACATGTCAGGATGCGCCGACATTGAGTCTAGGGAGAACACATCCCATCACCAGCTTTGATTTCTAGCCACGAGCTACCTCATGAGCTTCTGATTCCTGGGTACCATATTTTCATTACATGTTTGCTTTCAACTTGGGAAGACACTGTACTGGAGGTCCCCTAGACCACCCACAGGCTCCCTGAGTCACTAGGAGGGCTCCTGTGACTCACCATGTAGTCACATTGACAGCAATGGTGTGTGCCAGTGACAGAATATAGAACGAGACTAGAAGATGGAGAGGACCCATGGGATGAAGTCCAGAGGAAACCAGTCTCCATCTCCAAACTGTCTGTGAAGTGCACAGAAAACACTGGATGTGACACATGGGACACCGTCTCCCAGGGAAGCTCACACTGCTGGGAGGATTGTACCAGGCCTCTTTGCCTCCACCAAAGTCCTCATCAGAAGCAAAACAGATGTTCTAGCACATGCCACTCTCTTCTCAGTAAGTGAGGTGCAGTGAGCCATTCTAGGAGGGAATGGTGAGAATCCTCCTACCGTCTGGGACCCCAGGTGCCAGCCAAGAGCCATCTTTGCCAGTGACCTTTCCAAGAACACCAGCCTGAAGCCTGCAAGACTTAATGCTATCCTGTACTTTCCCAAACCAAACGCAGGCTCTTACTCCTGAGATTTGCCTGCTTTCATTGTTCCTTCCCTTATGAGTGGAGAGAGACCTGCGTGTCATCAGTGACTCCTCTTAAAAGCGAGGCCAGCTAGTCAAAGTCTTAGTCAGTTCATCTCTCCTTCCCTGTCACACTGTGTTAGTGTAAGCCACTACCAGTGCTCAGTTAGGCTATTGCAGCAGCTACTGATCTGCCTTCCAGGTTTTACTGTGTTCTCTGTTGTAATCAGATTATCTTTAAAATGGTAACCCACTAACCAAGAAAACTCTCCATCTCCATTGCTTAACACTTCTGTCCACGTGCCTTCTGTCTCAGTTTGTCTTTAAGTGTCTTTGAGTTCCATCCTCCAACCCCCACCCTAGTCCTTTGGCCACATGCTCCCCCCACACCCATTTCCTTGGTTAATTCTATCACCCCTGAATTTACCATGATATCTTTCCCAGTCTTCCCCAGTAGACAGAATTCTCGCTGCTTATGCCAAATCACCACTTATGTCTATAAATACAGTTAAATATTTTCAGCTTTGTGTGATCATATGATAACTACCATTCCCATTAGGTAAATTCTGTTTTAAAAATACACTTTATTTGCAAGGAAAGAGACAGCAAGACATAGAGAGAAAGAGAGAGACAGAGACAGAGAGAATATGAATGCACCAGGGCCTCTAGCCACTGCAAACAAACTCCAGATGGATGTGCCACTTACCACTTTGCGCATCTGGGGAGTCAAACCCATTAGACACTGCAGGCGAGCACCTTAACTGCTGAGCCATCTCTCCAGCCCACCCATTAGGTAAATTCTAGGGAGGAAGTGACAATGGAAGAAAAACATGGTAGAATGTACAGTGACTGAATGGCTAAAGAAGCAGAAAGTTATTTATTGTCTATGTTAGTTTTCATGTTTTAACATTAGTAATAACCTATAGTAAAAGGAGAAATGAGTATTTCACAATTTATTTTTAAAGAATTGACATCTTTAACCAGAAGATGTTTTCCTTTTTGGTCTTTTTCTGAGCTTTTCTTATGTGTATGTGTGGGTGTGCACGCACAGGTGACATACACAGAGGACAGAGTTGGCATCTGGTGCCTACCTTATTCTTTCTTTCTATCTATCTATCTATCTATCTATCTATCTATCTATCTATCTATCTATCTATCATCTATCTATTTATTTTTTGTGGTGCTGAGGACCGAACCCAGGGCCTTGAGCTCGCTAGGCAAGCGCTCATCCACTGAGCTAAATCCCCAACCCCTACCTTATTTTTTAAACTTTTTATTGACCACTTTAATATAGATATATAATGTGTTTTGATGACAATCCCATCCCATGATTTTGTCTTGCCTTCCTTTCCTCCTTCTATCTCCACTGAGTCGTTTCTTTCCCACTAGCTCTTCTATTTTCATGTCTTTTCAAAATATTTTGTTTGAGAGAGGGAGGGGAGGGGGAGATAAAGGAGAGGGAGAGAGGGAGAGAGAGAGGGGGGAAGGAGGGAGATTGAATATGAATATGGACATGCCAGGGCCTGTTGCCACAACACATGAACCCCAGACACATGTGCTACTCTGTCACCTGGCTGTATGTGGGTACTGGGCACTCAAACCCAAGCTGTCAGGTTTTGTGAGCAAGCACGTGGAACTGCTGAGCCATCTCTGCAGCTCCTCGATAGCTTTCTTTGCTTCTTCTTCTTTCTTACCTTCCACAATCATCCTTCAGAAAATGTAATGGGCTCAATATTATACACACTTTGTGTATGTAATGACAGTCTCTGTGAGGTCATAAATGCGGTGGCAGCTTTGTGCCTGGAAGACAGCATTTCAAAGCACACCTTCCTCCCTTGGAGCCTTGCAGGATGTGGCAGAGATGTCTCTTTTAGTGATGAGCACTCAACAGTCACTTTCTCTTAGCACTTTGATGAAGTTCGAGTCTCTCCAATTGTCACTGTCAACTGCAATAAAATGGTTTCTCTGACCACTCATGTGAGCAGCACTAATCTGTGGGTACAAACATAAATATTTAGAGTGTGATGTGATGGGTGCAATATCTCCATTTAGCCCAGGAACAGTGGGAGCTTTGCCTTAGTGCTTATGACCTTTCCAGTCATGGGCTTTGACTGGGTTTTCAGTACTAGGCACAAATGCCCTCCTTTGGAGCCAGCTTTACGCCAACCAGAGAGCAGTTGTTACTCCCATACCAGTCATGCCACCATCGTACTAGTGAGCACGTCTTGCATGATGCAAGCTCACAGGGTCCATTGCTGGCTAAGACTGTTGGTTAAGGCTCCCTGAGGGGCCTGCATAGTACTTTCTAGTAGTATGACAGCTAGCCAGGAGGGAGGAGGCTCCCCGCACAGGTTCAGCTTGTTTTCTCAGTGTCTGTTATACTAAGTGTGATAAACTAGGCTCAGAAAACAGCGTATATTCTCTGTCATGTGTGGATCCTGTCAACTTGAGTAAGAGTCAGCATAGGTCTGAAATCTAGAAAGCAGTCTTGGAGGATGGCAGCTTACAGAGAAGAAATGATAGACAGATAGATATGTTGAGAGGCTGCAGACAGAGGGTGGAAAGGTTTAACTGGGGTTATGGGATGATGATGGATGAGAGGAAAAAGCCATATGGAATCCTACTTTGTGGTTAGCTAATTAAATATATATAATTTTAAAAATTAGTATTTAGGCAGTGCTACCCTGTGGGGTGGTTAATGCTGTTTCCACAAGCCACAGGTGATTGAAGGAAAATTTGAGGGCTAGGGATTGGGTCCTTCAGGTGACTTGTTGGTTAGGAAGGCCCCTGAGACTCCGCTGGAAAACAGAAAAACAATACAGGCTCTGCCAATGCTCTTGGTTGCCCACTAGAACCAGTTGGTAAAACCTTATTGCTGAAGACACCACATGCCTTCCTTATTCTTTGAGACAGGGTCCCTCACTAAAACCAGCCAACCTTTGGGGCTGATTGGCAAACCTAAGGGTCCCATTGTCACCTCCCCAGTGCTGGGATTATGCACACCACCATGCCAGTCATTCATGGGGTGCCAGAGATCTTAACCTGGCTCTTATTGAGTCATCTCCCCAGCGCTGATTCTTGAATTTAATGTAGTGTTTCTGAGGTGCTCTTACTATTTGGTGCTTACACGTGGAGCGTGTACACTGTCCTGCCCTGCCTCTAGTCACAGAAGATAATTCAGATTGGAACTGTGATCTTGCTGCTTGCACAGTCTGTTCCTAGCTGCCAGAGCCGTCCCTACATTCAGTCGCATCACATGGTGGATGACTTCACCAGGTACAAGAAGTTAAGTGCTTTTATGTTCCTACCATGTTTTCTATCAGATAAGATCCTCACAAGTATTCATTGTACTGTTGCATGGCTTGTGGAAATCATCCCTACGGTGACATTTTGAAATTTTTCATCATTTTCTTATAAAGTTTCAATTATGCGAGACTCCCAGCCTTGTGTATTTGGGAGGGGGGTGTCAAACATATGAAAGACCGAGCCAGAATGGCACCTTGTTTTTAAAAACATCATGCTTATGGAATCAACAAAAGAACACAGAATAAAAACACATGTACACAGTAATTGTAATAGAAAGCAAAACTGTGTCTCAGGTAGTGTCCATATGTACTACAAGTGAGGGAAATCCTAATTAGATAGCAGTTATGAGCCACACTTATGCAGTCATTCATTTATTAATTCATTTATATTTGATTTATATTTTCTCTCCACACCTGCGATGTTCCTAATACAAGGATAAAATAGTAAAGAAAATGGCTATGTTGCCCTGTGTAATGCAACTTATGGAGGACATTTTTGGATAATTTTATTCAGTCTGCCTAAATAATTGTCAATACTACCCCATTGAGAGTACATTGAAAAACTTTGACGCTTGCTAATTAACTTGGGGTGATTATGTTAATTTGGATTCATTGTCCCTCATGATATAAGTGGAAATATTATGAGTATTCAGAAAACCTATAAATAACTAGTCAAAACACTTTCAGAAGAGGCTAAAAATTAATGATCCAATTTGGAAACAAAATTACTTTTTTAAAAAAATATTTTATTTATTCATTTTCAAGCAGAGAGAGAGAGAGAGAGAGAGAGAGAGAGAGAGAGAGAGAGAGAGAGAGCGCACCAGGGCCACCACCTTGTGGGTCTGGCTTATGTGGGTCCTGGGCAATTGAACCCAGGGCCTTAGGCACCGGAGGCAAGTGCCTTAACCGCTGAGCCATCTCTCCAGCCCTAAAATTACTTTTTTAATGTGTGTGTGGAAATGCATGCCACACACATGTGACAACTTTGTTTCCTTCCATCTTTTTTTTTTTAATTTTAAGTAGAAACTTTGAACAATTCATGTGTTGGTACCACCGTTTCCCTCCTCCATGCTCCCATTTCACTGGTGGCCCTCCTCAGTCAGACTGCTGGAATGTTCCATGGGATTGAGGGGTATGAGTTGTTTTAGCAACAGACAGTTATTGTGGGGGCAATGCCTCTGGATATTCACCCCCATGGCTCTTACAATCTTCCTTCCACCTCTTCCACAAAGTTTACTGAGCTTCTTTGGAACGTTTTTGAGTATCCTCAGTGTCTGTCTCCATCACCCTGGAGAAGGTTCTTGGGTTTGCTGTGGAAGCAGCACTCTTGCTCATCTCGCCACTTCTGTGGTTTCAGCTGGGCCCTAGCTGATGTGTGGGGGGAGAGGTGTCATCTTCTTCCAGGGAATCAGCTATCAGTTATGGTCTGGTTGGTAGGATTGGGTTGTCCACAGTTCTTGATGCCTTCTGAATAATAAAAACAGACTCTCCAACATAGAGTGTAAATGGGACAAGCACCATTAATTTGGCAAGATTATAATGGATACAGTCTCTCTTTAGGCCCATGGTTAGTGGACTTGGAGTCTCCATAGGAATTTAGCTTGGGTCCTTGTTACAGCTAGGGGTTCTTTGCCACTGAGCAAATCTCTTAACCAATCAGAGTGCTTGATTGCCCACCCAAGTTGAGTGCCACTATTGCACAGGTGTGTGCATCTTGTCACTCTGATGGCTGTCGTATAACAGTGTCCCTGATTTCTCCTCACATTGTTGGCCAATTTCTCCTAGCAGCTTCTCTAGCACTTTCCAGTACTATACTGGTTAACCTTCTGGGAACCTGGCTACTTTTCAGATTTCAGACAGGTCTCTCAATGTTGTATGACATCAGCCTGTGGTGTTTTCAGCATAGGGTAGATAATTTGGGCAGGTAACCAAATACTTTGACAGAAGCCTGTCTTGGTTTGGGGCCCTCCTAAGTGTCTCATATCAACAGCTCAGTGTTTGTACCTTCTTTTTAAGACAGTGTCTCTCTTGCTTTGCTCCTGAATGCACATCAGTCTAGACCACAGACTTGTGAATTCTCTCTCTTGGCTCCTCCTGCCATTGCTGTGGGCAAACTTGGATCACAGATGTGGGTACCACTTTATGTCAGGAGAGAAATTGAGGCTGGTAGACTTGCAAGCAAGTGTCTTTAACCACTGAGATATCTCTCCAGAATAATCACTTAAAATATTTTATTTGCAAGGAGAGAGAGAGATAGGGAGAAAATGGTTGTGACAGGCCTCTAGCCTCTTCAAAGGAAAGCCAGATACACAGTGCATGCACCACTTTGTGCATCTGGCTTTACTTGGGTACTGGGGAATTGACCCCAGGTCATTAGGCTTTGCAGGCAAGTGCCTTAACTGCTGAGCCATCTCTCAAGCTCCAGATTAATCACTTTTGATAAAATCCATTTATCTGCCAATGTACATTACTACAATTTTTCAGTGAACATTCTTGAGCAAGATATAACTTTATCCTAGGAATTTATGTTGTTAGCTTTGCTATCAAAATGTGAAAAATAGATGGGAAATCTTGCCCTTTGAGCTCACTCTACCATGATGAGCAGGCCTATTAACAAAGTGGTTTTTAATCAAGATTTTTGCCAAGGCTTTCTTTAATTAGTAACCAATTTTCTGTTGGAGAGCAGATAGGATTAACCTTTGAGCTTCTTTAATCTCTGCTTTTTTTCTATAACATGTTGATTCATGTTTTATTTTATTTTATTAAAAAAAAAAACAGTGCCTCTGTATTCTTAATTTCTCAATTTGCTTTTTACCTGGATTGGGACTGGATGCTGTGACCAGAGGCAGTGTTTATCTTATGGTAGATAACTGTCTCTCTGCTAGTAGAGAGTTTCTTTTACAAGGTACCCAAGAAATGTCTATTGAGACAAAGTAAGGAGAGAATTGGTGCAGGGGTTAGTCTCTGGTTGTCAACTTGACAGGATTTAGTCACCATGGAAACACATCTCTGTGATTATTTGTGAGGGGTTTTGTAGATTAGGCTAGTGGAGGTGGGAGCACTCCACTAACTGTGGGTAAACACCATGCTGGGGCTGGGGTCTTGGACTGCATAAGGAGAAAGTGAGCCGCACATCTGCATTCATTGCTTTCTGCTTCCTCCTGTGGACTGAATGTGACCAGCTGACTCAAGCTTCTCCCACCGTGAGCTTCAGTGCCATGATATACTTTCACCTCAAACTATAAGCTGAAACAAACCCTTCTTCTTCCTTCAGTTACTTCTGGCCAGATATTCAGTCACAGATGTGAGACAGTAATATAATCAGTCATCTAGATTTCAACATATTCCATATTCATAGAAGTAATTTTGGCCACACCTAAAAGCCAATGGTGGCTTCAAATGTCCCAAGCCATGAATTCAAATTCTAAAATTAAATGAGACAGAGGCATCTGCAATGCTTCTTTTCATTAATTTTGTTTGGCAGTGAACTTGGCTAGAAAATTAATGGAGGAAAATGAATAATTCTTACCAGTCTGCTGAAGAGAAGAATCAAAAAGAAGAAAATGCCTAAAATGCTTGGAGAAGAGAGAGTCATAAAGCCCACTGTACATGTGTTTCAATGTGACTTTCTGGTTTGTCTAATGTAAGAAATCCTTGGTGGGCTCTTGCAGTCTGGGAATGGGATTTGAGGCTAGTGATGAATAGATATTCCAATATGCAAAAACCCCAAACTGAAGGAGCTCACACACACCAGATGAATTAAATCAGACAGTTAAACAAAGATTCCATTTTCAGGAGTAGGGCTGGAGTACTGAATTACTTAGTCCAGAACCAAAATTGGGCTGCAAATGCAAAGGTGCTATTTTTTGATGGTAGATGATGTGGCAGAATTAAGTAAAAGAACTCCCTGATTATTCTTTCTCCTTGATTAGCAAGAGAAGAACTTGATTGCAAACCCAATTTATTTTTGCTAAGAAAAATAATGGTCAGTTTTTCAGAAAGATGTCTGTTGAAATATTTGGGGCAAGAATTATAGGACAGTGTTTAAAAGATTACTCAATAGAAATGTGGCCTTTTTATTCTTTTTTGATTTCAAAGTGATTTGAATGTAATCTTTGTAAAAAAATCTATGGGTATAGAAGTTTCATTCAGACATACTAGATTAGTGCTGTGAAGCAAAGCCAAGGATATCATGCTCAGACAGCACTGAACTGGACTGACAGATCTGTTTGCATGGCTCCTGGAACAGTGGTAGCTTGTGATTTGAAACCTTGTTTGAGTTTGTTTCTACTGACAGAGAAATCATTCTTCTCTACCTGTGAACTAAAAGAACATCAGTGTAACTCTCAGAGGTAGTAAGTTAAGCATAATTGATCTTGACCTGTCACTACATTCACTACACTGGGTTGTGTTTTGTATTACTGAGGATGGAGCCTAGGGCCTCATACATGCTAGGGAGGTACTCTACCACTGAGCTGTATCCACAGCCCTTCTCTTACCATTTTCATATTTTGATTTTGGGACATAAAGTTGCCCTGGCTGGCTCTTGAACTCACTCAATAGCTCAGGAAGGCATTGAACTTGAAATCTCCTCATCTTAGCCTCCTTACTACTGTAGGCCTATATATAAGATTATAGGCCTGCACCCCCAGGCTCAGCCTGCTGAAATACGCCCATTTTCATCTTCTTTTACACCTGTGATCTGGTTCTCATCCCTTCTGCTTTACATCTATGCCTGCTACACAGCATCTACCAACAGACATGTGCATGGATTTTCAGTTATTGCTTACTTTAAACCAGTGATCTTTGGGAAGATGAAGTTGAAAAAGCTTCTAAACCACCAAATTAGTATGAGCCTGAACTTAGTTCAAGCTCTCAGTACATGCTCAATACCTTCCTGCTATGTTTTCAGCAAGCAGAAATATACTGGTCTCATGACCCTGTGTCCCGATACATTGCATTCGAAAGCCTTCAGAAAAATTAGGTCACTTGTTCTAAATTCTAGGTTGGACACCATATCTGATCTCTAATTAATTTGCTTATACCAAAAACATAATATCATCCTTTTCAGAATATTTAAAGCAAAATCCAAAAGAAAATGTAACGAGCACCTTGATAATCATCATTTGACAGCCAGTGTTTTCATTCATTGCCCTCTCTCCTACGGTTATCCTAACGTCAAGAGCACTCTTCAGTTTCATTATTGAATGGTCTATTATATGATTTTATGTGACACAAAATATAATTTTTCATAATAAGTCCTCATCAATGTGAAATTTTCACATTTCTTTGTATCTTTAAATATCCAGTCACTTTAAGATACCCCTTACGTCCTCATAATGTTCTCTGAATTACTGAGTCAGTTTCACATAAACCTCATATATCAGGGTTCTTGGATATATAAATTTTCAATCTCCTAGAAGCTATAGATTCCTCTCTATTTTTTTCTCCTTGGAAAACTGGATGAATAATATAAGGTATTTCAAGCTTTGTGATATGGATTTTGCTGGTTGCATTTCAGGCATCATTTAGCAAGTTCTGCTATCAATAAATTAGTAAACAATAAGAGCTCAAGGCTAAAATTCAAATTTGACTTTATTTTTGAGTGGGTTGAAAATCTCACTGTCTAGTTGATCATGTTCACTTCTCTGGAAAAGCCTGTCTGCCCATCTCTTTGTTATACTAGGTTGGGATATTCACTTTCTGTGACTCATTTTTTATTCCTGTAGGAACTTTTCATCAGTTACTTGGTCTGTAAGATGCGCTTCCTATAGGAAGACAATCTCGATGTTCAATACATTAGGGAATTATTCCCTTGGCATTCACCAGAGGCTACAAATTTTAAATTGTTTTTATATATTATTTCACTACAATTTCATGTATTTAACATGCTTTATATCATTGAATTTATAAATTGTCTTCTTTAGCTTTTGCAGATAAGGTCTCAATGAATAGTTCAGGCTGGCCTGGAAATCACTGTGTGTGTGTGTGTGTGTGTGTGTGTGTGTGTGTGTCTGTGTGTTTAGGTTGGCCTTGAACCCTCAATCGTAAGTGCTGGGATTGCTGGTATGCACACTCATTCATAAATCTTATTCTCACTCAATTTTTCCATCTCCAGCTACTGAGAGCCCATTCAAGTTCACTTTCAGGTCCCTGTGATAACGGTATTTTAAAAAAAATTTTCCTATTTTATTTTATCTTTTTCATTTTTATATCAAGCTTTTCCCTACTGCTCTTGTATATTTCTTGTTCCTCTTTCTCCAAAGATGTCTTGTTACTTATTGTTTTTCTTTGGATATTTGGAGATTGCAATATAAGTACAGAAATTATAGCCATGGGGCTAATCTTTAGAAGTCATCAGCAAACATATAATAAATACACCATGGGTTATACAGACATTTTCTATTTGAAATCAATTTTATGGGATTGTAAATTCTAGCCTTCATCAATTTTACATACACATCTATTTTTTTCTATTTTAAAAATCTGTTCTCAGTAATGCCAGCATAAATGTTCTAGTTTTATCTCACACTGTATATACATTATCACAGTATGACTGTACTACTGTAAATACTGTGATAACTACAAATAATCTAAATACTATACTCTCTCGGGAAGACTTTTTATTTATTATTTTGCAATACGGTGCATGGAAGCTAGAACCTAGGAAAGGGCTCTACCACTGAGATATATCTCCAGCCCTTTCCAAAATATTTTCAAACAGCTCTCACGAAGCTCTAATATTTTCTCTGTTCTTCAAAAATAACATGTTGTCTATGACATGATTTTCAAGTGTACCTTCTTGTGCTTTATTATGCCTGTCGCTAGCATGTTTTAGTTTATGATCTCTGTGCTGCCATTGGAGAGTAGAAACTGCTATTCATATGTTTTCATTTGTATAGGCAGTAGATGGAGGGTCTGTTCCAGAAACCTGATACCCAGGAAATATCCATCTGTGTTGAAGGAATAAAATTAATTCTACCAGGTCTGTGCACAATAGCCCGTAATTATTTTCTCTAATTCGTCCACTTTAGCAGAGTGGTCACCTTGCTGTTCATTATTGACTTGAAAGAGGAGGCAAAGCACCACTAGAAACATTTCCATTTGTAGAATTTTGTCCAAGGGACTCAACGATTAAAGAGATTTGTTATGATCAAACCTTATTCATTCTGGACAAGTGAAGGGATTGCGCAGTGAACAAGTCATTTAAACTAGTTGTACACACTAATGAGCATTGAATTCGCTCTATCCTCCCAGGACTTAAAAGCTGAGAGTTACTACAGCCGTTCAATAAAGGCATTAATTTAATGTGTAACAGAAAGGAAAATGAAGGAGAGAAACAAGAAATTGTAAATCCCACAGAAAAAGTAAATTGGTAATGATTTTATTCATTTAACTATGAAGCATCTCCCAACTATCAGGCCCAAGTCAGCCTGCTGAGAAATAAATAGGAGAGGGTTGTACCCCCCCCCCTCTCTCTCCGGCCATAGTCCAACTGGGAAGCAGCTAACTTTATGTTCATCGAACAGTGCTGTACACACCAGCCCCCTGGTGGGTCCAAGTGTCTACTGTGGAAGCACTTGTCTGTTACAATCATAAATTCAGTGATAATACAGCAGAGGACTTCTTAGCAGGAAAATGAATGATTTACACACAATTATTACAGATTTTTCCCTCATAGAATATTATTTGTAGGGATTTTGTTTGCTTGTTTGTTTTTTGAGTCAGGTTCTCACTATAGCCCAGGTTGACCTGGAACTTACTCTGTAGCTCCAGGATGGCCTTGAACTCACAAATAATCTACCTCAGCCTCCAGATTGTGCTGAGATTAAATTTATGTACCATCACTCTGCAGAATTCTCTTCCCTCTGTCCCTCCTTCCTTCCCTCCCTCCCTCCTTCCTTCCCTTCCTCCTTCTCTCCCTCCCTTCTTCCCCTTCCTCCTTCCTTCTACTCCTTCCCTCCCTCTTCCTCTTCCTCCTTCTACACCTCTCTCTCTCTCTCCTCCCTCTCTCCCCCCTCCCCCAGGCTAAGGCTAGTGTAGATCTCACTGTGTAGCTGAAGATAACCTTGAGCTTCTGATCCCCCTCCACGAATTACCACCACACCCAGTTTTCCTGGGAGGATTTTTCATAGGAGCTTCCAAAGTTAAGTCATTTGAGCCATGCTGATTTGAACAAAACGCAATTTGTTTACTACAGGACTTCTCAAAGACTTTGTTTTTCTTTCCAATCTGCTTTGTAACTTGAAAAGAGGAAACATTTTATACAGTATTGTTTTAATGGAGATTGTAAATGATCTGAATAATTAATCACTTGGACTGGGGGTGGGGGGTGGGGAGAGAGATAGTGAAGATACATCAGCATCTGTAACTCCCAACTGGAATGCCTACTTGATCCATGAGAAATGCAGTTCTCCAGGATCCCAGTTCTTTTAGCTACTGACCTAGCCTGTGCCTTCCAGTTGCTGGATTGATTACTTAATCAGTCTTCTTATGGGTGTAAGATGGCCGCTGTCAGTAGTTCCTAGCCCAGGTCGAATGGAAAAAGCACAGGTGTTTGCCTTGATATGTTAAGAAGAAACTGGGATTCACACTTTCATTTCCACCTCCATCTCTCTCTGTATCCTGTTTTTATTTTCACATCAGCCCCTAGGCTGCTTTGTTGGATACCTCTGCGACCAGGTGATTTAGGAAAGTTATATGGCAGTAAGGGGATGGCTGCCTCAACATCTGGGGGGCATGTATGGGCATTCTTTTCATGGGTCCCAAAGCAGAAGGAAAGCACAGTTTTCCATAAGTGCGAGCTGGGGAGCTGCTCAGGCAGGCCAGGCTTGGGATTTGCTGGTCAGCAGGCCAGTGGGTGGGCAGAGGCTTTCTTTTTCCTTCAGATCATTTTTCTGGATACTCTTACTCCAGTCAGGTCTGTCCTTTAGATAATTGTTTAAAAAGTGTGTCTGTGGTGGGTTCAACTCTCCAATTGTTTGTTTTCATAACTTAGAAATCCACAGATATGTTGAAAGAATAGTAGAATGAATGCATACATTCCATTTACCTGGATTCACCAAAAGTTAATATTCTTTTTCTTTGTGTATACTCATGCATATGCGCAGACATCATGTGCTTGAATGTGCACACACACACATGCACACAAGCAGAATTTTCTAATTTTCACACTGGTATTTTTTTGATTCAGATCCTGGGATCATGCGTTGCTAATATTTGTTCCTCCCCACAAAGTCCTTTAACCTAGAAGAGCCACCCTTCCTTAAAGAGGGGGACACAGAGAGGCGAGGCACAACCTTTCATGTTCATGGGTGTTTTTTTTCCATGGGTGTTTTTGTTTGTTTGTTTGTTTGTTTGTTTTAATTTGAGACAGTCTCATTATATGGCCCTAGCAGGCCTCACACTCAAACCCATTCTCTCTCCACCTCATAATGCTGATGGTTTTGTTTTAGACAGGCTTATAGTTGGTAGAATAAATCTCACATTGAATTTGTTTGATGATTTTTCAAAACCAGATAAGGAGTTTACATATTCTGGGTATGAACCTACACAGGTAAGAGTATGCCCTTCTCAGTAATTCATGTCAGGTGAATGATGGCATGTTCCACCTTGGTGATGTTACATTTATTCACTGGTTGATTGAGGAAGTGCCTGCTTGATTGCTTTATTACGAAGACTCAGTTTGTCCTTATAATTAATAGAAAAGATCTGAGAAGTGATATTTTAAGATATGGTATGCTGTTCTTTGCCAAGGTTTTATGCACGTTGACGACTCCTGTCTGGATGAATCAGCCCGTCAGTGCTGCCAGGTGATTTTCTAATTCTGCACTCTCTTCTTTTCTTCCCACCTTTAAATATCACCACGAATTCATGGATCCCTTTTAATGTAATGAGTCATTTCTGACATTACAGTTTTGGGGTTCTTAAATCATCCTAGCTTGAGGAGTGAGTTCTAGCATCCTTTTGAGAAGTTTTTTTTTTTTTTAAAGAAAATTCTTTATCCTTCATGGCACAGACAAATGTTCTTGTATTTTCTTTGTCCCAGACCTAGAATTAGCTATTTCTCAGATAGGTGGTTTCTTAGTGGAGGAATAGTATCTAAAATTCTAGGTATTAGTGGTAAGAATATATCATTTTCAGTGAACAGAGCTAAGGATGCAGTCTTTCTTCCATATCCTTGAGGGTTTGGTTTCTTGCTTCAGAGACCAAAGTCCCTTATATACAGTGGTGCAGGGACCCCACCCACGTACCCATGTTCTTTACCACCTCGAGATGATTTACAATAATAGTATGTGAATAGCCACTGTACTCTTTAGAGAAAGATGAGGAGAGTGAGAAACGTCTGTACATGCTCAGGGCAGACATGAGTTTTTGCCCAGTGTTTTGGACCTGCTATTGGTTTCCAGTAACACAGAATGCATGAGTGTGGAGGGCTGACTGTAAGTATCTGAAGTGGTTTTTTGTTTGTTTGGTTGGTTTTTTTGTTTTGTTTTTTAGTATCTGAAGTTTTAAGTGGCCCTTCCAATCCTGGTCCCATGTCACAGGGTCTTTCTTTCCCTAACCATTCCATGTTTCTGACCCTTCCTTCTACCATTGGAATCACAGTTCTCAAAAATATCAAACAAACCTTTAATCCCAACTCTTGGGAGGCAGAGGTAGGAGGATCTCTCTGAGTTCAAGGCCAGCCTGAGATTATATAGTGAATTCCAGGTCAACCCCGGGCTAGATCAAGACTCTTACCTTGAAAAACAAAAACCAACCAAACAAAAAATCAACACTGTCTTACAGTCCAACAGGAGTGTCACCCCTACCTACAGACGTTAGGAAAATTAAAAACTCCTTTTTGCCTTTAGACTATATTCTTTTGAGAGAGTGCAGCCAAGCCTAGCTCAAAGGTTGCTTAAACACATTCCTTCTTTTTTCCATTATCGTACAATTAATTTGATATACAGTTTAATTTTATGCTATTCTAACTTGTTTTCTTTATTATTTTTAATTTTAATACTTTATTCTATATTGATATTGACATATGGCTTAAAGTAAAATACATAGGTTTTTTTGTATATGTTACTTTCCGTTCTGCATTTTTCACTCATTATTACTGGAAATCACCTTCCATTATTTTGTGGCAACCCTTTTCTTGTCTCTGCTGTGGTAGCGTTACCATGATGTTGTTGGACTCCAGAGGGCATTTGGGTCATGTCCAATATTTTGTTTTTACAAATAATCTCAAACTGTTTGTTAGAGGTATAGTTTAAAAAACAATCCTAGAAGTAGGGTTGTTAAATCAAAAGCTATAGATGAGGAAGGTTTTATTAGAAATTGCTAACTCCCTACCATGAGGAAGGGCTACTTCCTGTCCTTGTTTTCTTGTGTCTTCTCTTCACCTAGCTTTGTGTCCAAGAGTCGGATTTTGGCTAATCTGGTGGAAGAGAAATGGTATCTCTTATCTCCATTTTACTTTCAAAATCGTGACACTCTCTTGCCCCCAGCCCCATTATGGACTTGAATGATCATCTTTCCTATATGACATACAGGGCAAAGTGCAAAATATCTGAATTCAAGTGGACATAAACGCCAGCTTATCCTTCCCATTCATCAAACCTGTAATAGTGTTTCTCTCTCTCTTTTTGTGTGTTGGGGTGGGGGCAGTAAAGAGCACTAAGCCTAGGACCTTAGGAATTACCACCTCACTACACCCAGAACATTAAACCTAGCGCCTTAGGTTTTGCTCTGTGGCCCAGGAAGGCCTTGAGTTGGAATCCTCCTGACTCAGTATCCCAGGTAGCTGGGACTACAGTTGTCGCTCACCAAGTCAGACAAATTTGTGACAATTTAAGAAGCAAAGAAAGTAAAGTCCTTGTTGAAACATTGCATTTCAAAAGATCCCACGATTTCATAATGTATTTAGAGACTGTGGAATTAGGAGTTATATTTTGCCTGTGAGACAATTATAATGTATATTTAATTTAGCTTAGACATTTACATTTGTAGATATGACTAGGAAATTTAGTTTCAACTGTCATATTATCTTGTTATATAACTTACGGTGTTCAGCTTGGAAGTTTCCAATTTTAAAGTGGTGTGAAAACAACATGCAGGTAGTAGAAATGGTCTTTGAATTTTGAAGCTCTTTTGCCACATTAGCAGGGGAAAGCCCCAGTGTTCTACTTTGCACCATGCTGCTAAGCTAGAATGTTCTGGAGGCTAAGCATACTCAGTGCATTCAACTTGAGATATAGTCCACTGATAATGGGTTTGTTGGGATGTAACCTTATTGCAACCTAACCAGAGCTTTGAAACTGCTTTTGACTCCTCACTTGGGCCCACAAGGAAGCTCAAAGCAGGGCCAGAGTCTGGCCTCCCTACCTTCATTTTGCACCTGCCTCCTTGACTTTGAGACAATGCTTAACTCTGCCTGTGAGTATGCCTGTCTTTCAAGGAGTAATGGATACCATGATACCCCAGCTATCTCATTCCCTTTAAGGACTAAAGACAACAGAAGAGCAACTTTTTAAGAGCAAATGAGGCATCTTCCCACCAGATTCTCACAGTGCCCCGTTACACCAAGACATCTACAGGACTCTAACTGTCCTAAGCCTACAGCAGAGCCTCACAGGGCAGGCACCCCTCCCCCAAGATGAAAATAATTGTCCATAATCGTGAGGCTGCACTCTGAGCACACCTAGCTTGTCTCTTCAGTCATCATTCTTCAGACCACCTTGTAGAACCAGAACCAGGACATTGGTCACACAGCACACCTTGATCTCTTAAGAGCCTCTCAGTCACTTCTCTCAACGGCAGCCACAAGCTTGTGCCAGTGTATAAAGAAGAACGTGGGATCACTGGACCCCTTTGTCTGTTTCTCTTCCCACTGCACGTATTAATCAGTTTTCCTTCCTCTGCTTTTCACGGTATTCCTCTCTTATTCGTATATTGAAACAGTGGCCAAGCCTAAGCTGGTGGGATTACCAGCACTGGGGTTTTGACCTACGGGTCACAAAAAGTTGAGCATCTATGTGTGATTTGCATTACATTTACTGTGGTTCACCATGTAAAAATCATGAAGATTTGTATTGTTTTAGCAGTGATGACAAATTATTACATCTGCCTTTAGTTCCTCTTTCTTCACTTAGCTGTTTCTGTTCACTGTGTCACCTTTAAACAAATACTCCTTGGCTCCTACCTTTGAACAATAGACTCTATTTTCCCGTTTCTCTTTCCAGTTTCAGATCATTACCGGTACTTTGTCAGAACAACTAACATGCGCTCAAGCTTTCTCTCCCCTGCCCTGGGGTGTACACTCATCTTAGATATGCCATGGGGCATTAGAAATGCCTGGATTCCATTCCTTCACCTGTCTGTCTTTGTTGGGTGAAGAGTCCTCTACTGATTACTTAGCAGGGGCTTCCAGGTGCAGTACATCCTGGTTTCTTATCTATGGTCAATGTTTCTACAGTCTTCAGACATGCAGGGTAGTTTGGTTGGTTTTCTTTTCTACCTTGACAGTGACTTTTTAAAATTTTTATTTTATTATTTATTTATTTATTTACTTGTATTTTGCCTGGCTAGGTTTTTGGTCAGGAGACCCAGAGCACATCTTCCTCAGGACACTATTGAAACTTACATGCAACCACAGGTGTCTGCAGTCTCCTCTGCACGTCTTCTCTCTCAGCTGTCTTCTTCTGATTTGTTCGCAGTATTTGTACTTTGTTCTCTTTCCTGAGCTGTGCCATTACTCAATGCTCCCGATTATCTCCTAAGTTGAACCCATTCTCTCTGGGACACTTTGTGAATGAGTGTTTATTTCTAGCAGAATTTATCATCAGATTATTTCCAGGGTTTAGTCCACTTTGGCTTTACATATTTCTGCCTTTTTCTGTCCATATGTGTTTGTAAATGTTTCCCTTAAGCTGTGGGTCCCTATCTGCAGATTCTGTTTTGGTGTGTTTCACTGGGTAGATATCGAGTTACATTTTTGTTAATTGCATTGGCATGGTTTGATCCAGGTGTCCCCCACAAACAAATGAATGTGTTCTGAATGATGGATCCCTAGCTGACGGCAGTTTGGGAATTAGAACTTCGCTGGAGCTGTGTTGTTGGGGGTGGGTTTATGGAGTTATAAGCCAGCTTCTCCTTGCCAGTGTTTGGCACACCTTCCTGCCACTGTTAGCAGTGCTGTGGTGGAGGTTATGTTCACCCCTCTGCTCATGCCATCGTTTATCCTGCCAGGATGGAGTCTCCCCTCGAGTCCATAAGCCAAATAAACCCATTCCTCCACAAGCAGCTTTTGTTTGGGTTCTTTGTTGCAGCAACTAGAAAGCTGACTACAACATGCATATTTTAGAAATTATTATCAGCTGCATTATTTTAATTTTGTTCTTGCAGGAACACTGGGTGCAGGTTTGTGTTCTGGTGCCCATCATTTTGAAATGCAGCACACCTTGACCAGGATGGCTTACTCATGCTCCTGCCTCTCCCACCCAGTTCTTCCTCTTTTTATTCCTAAAGCTCATGCTGGTACCGTAAAGAAGAACTTGGAGTCACTGGACCCCTTCCCAGTACACATTGATTCAGTCTCCTTCCTGGACTCGGCACACCACTTCTTGCCTTAAGCCTCGGTGCAAGAGAACACTAGTATTTTGGTACAATAAAGTTAATTTACTTTGATTCAAGTTTTTGGAGGGAGTGATTATACAGAAGCTGGGCTTGTTCTTACGACTGTCTTCTTTGCTTTTTACTGTCTTCTGATCTATGCCTCCATCAAGCATGCAAGGGACAGGCAGTTCCTTCCCCTGTAACTGCTTTCTCTGTTCCTTTGCGCTGCGAGCTCTATGCAGGTCTCTGAGATGCTCTCAGGGCTCCGTCTCTATGGAGCTATTTTTTTCTGCTCCGCCATCTCCATCAGCTTTCTCTTTTCTCTCTTTCCTACCTGCCGGATGCCGAGGGCTCTCAGGGCCACTTCTGCTGGATTCTGAGTATTTATTTCTTCTTCATAGTTTGAGTGGATTTTCTTGCAGTTAGTTACACTAAACACACTTTAATATCCTTAACCTATATATTTGATTTTGAATGATGTATGGGGAGATTAAGATTTTGGGATCTTTCCTTATCTGGAAAGTCCTGTGGAACCTTTAAGAGGTGGGCCTAGTGGAAAGTCCTTACTTAGCTCATTGAGGACAGGGCTCTCTGCTTCTCTGGGGTCCTATTTGGAGGTTCAGTTCTTGCTCCTATGTGTATGTCCACCATCTTCTTTGGGGTCCTCACCAGAATCAGAACATGCTACTCTGACTTCCCAAACTGGGAGCTAAATAAACCTTCTTTCTTTATAAAGTGGTTGGCCTTAGTTATTTAATTATAGTAATGAAGAAAAGTCAGTTAAGTTACTATTCTCCAGTTGACCTCTTAACTAGTACAGTACCTAGAATGGTGCTGAGCTCAATGTAGCTGCAAAACAATTGTCGATTTAAAATTGTGAACCTACTAACAAACCTGATGAGCATAACATATATTATTTCCTGGTGAGATGGGAGAATGTAGTAAAAAAGTTCATTTCAATTTCATTCAGTTTCAATCCAAATTAGAATAAAACATTTTTGACTATATGAACTGATATTATTCTTAATGTTCTTTAAGGTTGATTTTTCACAAAAAAAATCGAAGGGGGTCAGTGAAAGGAAGACAGGAGGAAGGGACAAAAAAGGAATGGAAGGGGATTATGATAAAAATACACTATGTACATGTATGAGAATTGTCAGTAGAAGGCCGCCTTCCTCAGTCTACTTCAAAATCTGGACTAGATCTATAAAAGACAGACACTGCTTGTAGACCTACTAAGTGTAACCATGCTCCACTGGCAGTACTTAGTTCACTTTCTTTTTGCTACCTGTGACCATACTTCATTGTTTCACATCGGCGTAGAAAGCAAACCCTTGCTTAGCCCCTGGGGACACTTGTCGTGGAGAAAGCCAGTCACAGGAGGGACTCACATACTCAGAACCAGGTGCACTGGTGACCCAGTTCAGCTGAGCAATATCTGTTCATGGGGCTTCTTTCTCTGGTGACTTTTGTGTGACTTTCTTTCTGCTTGGGGCACTGGGGGTGGAATAGTACATGAAGAATTACAGTGGTTATTGTGCAACCCAGAGACACTTCCAGAAGATACAAGGTCAACAGCTAAACACGACAGCTAGTGCTGGTTTGAGCTGTGACTCTCTGTGAATCCCTTAGCTAGCTGCCCACGACCAGCTCGCTGATGAGACAACCAAGGCCTGGAATGAGTATGTAGGTCGCCCAGTGAGTGAGCTGTGGGAAGCTGCTACCCTGATGTTTAATTTAATTCTGTTAACATTTGCCTTTCATTAGTGGATGGAAAAAAGAAAGCCCACGTTCCACTGTACCTCACATATGTCACTGTGAGAAGTAGGAGTCACTGTGGAGAACGGTCAGTGCCCTTGCTCTGTAAATGAACACACGCCGCTGTGTTCGGATAGCTTCTTTTCTAGAATTATTCAACTATTACAGTTGAATTGGTTATACGTTTTTTATTAATAAGAAAAACATTTACAATCTCTCTTGCTAGTGGAGGGTAAAAATGCCTGTGCTTTCTTTCTTGCTCATTATTCTGCAGGGCCTGGAGAGAATCTCCCTGGGTGGAAGAGTTAATCGTTTCTCTAGGGTCCTTCATTGAGTAGATAATCAGACACATTGTGGAATCATGGATCTTTTCTGAAGCCACTACTATGAGCCACAGTAGAAGCCCCAGACATATTAATACATATTAATGATCTGCCTGTGCCAAATGCTTCATTTTCCTGACAATTGATTTTGTAGATTTTATTCTACAGTACATCTTCAGGTGGACAATGAAAGCGAAGGTGTTAAGTAGAGTCCAACAGCTATTCTGGCTTAGTCTAGAAGGAATGGTATTAGAGGGGGCTTTTAGTCTGAATTGGTTTTGCTGACTGTCAGGGGTTATGATTATTTTTGCTTTATAGTAAATCATCCATATCACGCATTTTATTCCACTGGGGTTTTATGTCTTAGAATGTTTTATTCTTAAAATTTGTATTTGAAGTATGGACATGATCTTTTGTTTAAAAAATATTAAATGGGAATAGGTGTGTAGAACCTCAATTTTGCTCTAACATCTCCTTCCAAGCTGGAGTTCATTGTCTAATGACTATAAAAACCACTATTTCATTGATGTTTATGTGATCATTGACTATAACAACAAAATTGTCAAGAATTTTGTGAAAATTTAAGAACATATTTATCTTAATGGAAGTCTCTTTGCCTGTTTCAACTATTACTACAATCTCTAACTATATTGGATACATTCTGTCTCTTATTTATATGCACCACTTTGAACATAACTGCAAAGGACATTTGTTTTCTTATTACCTGTTGTGGACTCATCATTAAGTCTTTGTTGGAAAATAAAACACACACAAAGTGAACAAATCACATACATGATGAATAAATATTTTGGCAGTGAAAAGATGTAAAGTGGCCATAATGTAACTATACCTTCTTCCAACTCTTACTGGGATGAAATACACTGATTGCTTCCAATTTAAAATGGATCAATGTAAGAGTTTCCAACTTTAAAGCCATATATATTCAGTATCTCTGACTTTGAATTTTGATGTTTTCCTTGCCTAGCATTTCAAATTGGACGTTCTCTTGCAGTGCAGTGAGTTGCAGCTCCTCAACAGCCCATGAATGCAAGGGAAAGCAGCCAGTGTTCTAGGGCTACAGCACTCTCTTAAATAGGATGTTACGTGGGGTGATTGAGAGCAAATGCCGTCGTAAGTTGAGGAGCATCTATATGTTCTTCAGAAGCATTTGCAGGAAATTCAACTGAAATAAACATATACTAAACTAAATGCTACCTAAAGTGGGGAGTTTTCTAGGTATTTATGTGAGTAAAAATGCCTCCTACTTCCATGTCATTGAAGCCATCATGTATGTGAACCCTAGTGAACATCTGTCTACAGCTTCATGGACAGCCCTAAGGGTGAACCACCCAGCTGAGCCTACTTACCCCATAGCGCAGTGGCAGCATTTGAACAATATAGGAAAAAAGCTTCAGCTATTGATCTTAACAATTTTTTCTCCTTTTGCAAGCAGCACACTAAAGGCCATTATATATACTTGATCCTATAAATACAAGAAGTCTAGCTATATCTGAAGAATTCATCTTGGGAAAAAGTAAGAAACATGAGTGTTGAGTGGGCTTGTGTATTGGCAGGGTAAGAAGGGTAAATTCTTATGTTGTCTGCCACTAGCTCTGGTTCGTGAAGGTTCTGTCTTCCCTACGTCTTCTGATATGATTCCTTGATTTAAGAATAATAATGTTGAATTATTGGCAATGTTATTTACTATTTTCAGGGCTTTTGTATCATGATTCTTACAGATTTTTGTAAAAATGAAAATATATGAGTTAACAGCTTCCTGCTGGACATGGGGAAACCCTTCTGGCCTTGAGAATGTTCATAATACTGAGTTTGCAATCAAGTCCTAGAGAAAGCCAAGCTCAAAAAATAATAATAAAATTAAAAAAAAGCAATATAGAATGACCCGTGTGAAATTCCACATCCTCTATTTTTGCCTGTTATTCAAAAGTTGTACATCTGAGTGCCTTTAAAAGTTTGTATTTGGATGCATGTTTATGTGGGTTCATTTGTGTGCATATCCCCATGTGAGTGTGTATGCAGGATGACACATGCCATGATGCACTTATGTAGGTCAGAGGACAGCTTTTCAACCTTTTCCACCTCGTCTTGAGGCAGGGTTTCTCTCTGTGGATTCCCTCTTGGTTGCTGGTGTTCTCCCCAACATCTGTGCTCGCCAGGAGCTTCTGGGGAGTTTCTGTCTCTACCTCTTATCTACCTCTCAACATGCTGGGATTACAGAAGCCCATCATAATTTGTGTTTTTCATGTGGAATCTGGAGATCAAACATGGGTACTCATATTTGAGTGGTGAGCCTTTATCCGATAAGCCACATCCCCAGTTCCCCAAGTACCTTTGTGTCAAAGATGAGAGGAAACACTGTTAATGTTTCAGAGCAACAATGATCCTCCGATATGGGCTTTAAATGGACTGTGTCACTCTGCACTGACAGTTCACATGGAGTGCATTATTTGAAAGCAGGAGGCTCTCACTGTCACAAGCCCTTGACCTTGACAACTTGACTGTTCCTGAATTTTATTCTGCCATCCTCCCTAGTCCCGGTGCCTTCTCTCCTCTGCAGGCCACCTCTGTGACTTGGTTTTGACTGGACATGTCTACTGAGAGTGTCTACTTTATTAGATACTTCTGTTGTTATTATTATTATTATTATTATTATTATTATTATTATTATTATTATTATTATTTTGGTGGGGGGTTGAATTACTGTCTCTGGCTTGTACTGTTCCGTAGTTTTACAGAGTCCTGGAGAGGGAGGCAGCCGTCAATAGGAGTTTATGTAAACCTGCATATGTGTGCTTTTTGTATTTATTGGCTTGTTTCTCAGCCCTTTTGTGTATTCTTTCACCTATCTATCTGTCCATGTAGGAGATAACAAATTTATTTTCAAAATCTGAATGAATGAAATTTGGGAAGATTGTGTATAGGTGTACTCCTGTTCTTCACCATTTGTCCTGGAAAATGGCTTATTTTCTCACCTACCAGTCACTGCTCTGACCTGTATGCTCCACAGTAATATTGTCATTCATGAACAATATAAATTAAGAAAGATGACATGTAATAAAATGATATTCATAGTTTCAAATAATATCCATATTCTCTCTTCCACTTCTTAAGTGTGTCCAACTGATGTTTTACATCAGTTTTCTTTAATATTTTTCTGTGACTGAAAACACAAGTTCTGAAATAAGTTCGGAATTCTGTTGGTCACGCTTATCTGAACCATCCTGCATTCTACCCACTTAAAGAAAGGGAATAATCTTCCAATTCTATTAACAAAACTTCTCAGCCCCAGGAGGTTCAGAACAGATTTATGTACAGAAGGGACAAAGAGGGTAAAGTGTTCTATGTAAGCAGAATTTTGTAAACAATGTAAACAAGGAAGTTACATTTTAGGGAAAAAATGAGGGTTGCTTCATGCTAATGTTCTCATAATTATTAAATAATGCAATTCCGTTGCTTCTAGAATTCATTTTTATGAGCTCCAGTGTAGGATTCCTCAACTTATGGGCTCTTAAAGAAAACCTTTTAATTGAGATCATAGAGAGTAGTACATGAGTCAAGAGAAAGCTCTTAATTTATAGTTTTCCAGGAAATAAAGTTATTCAGTAAAACTCAATGTCTTTTCTACTTAGAAGAATTTGCTTCATTACCAAAAAAAGAAAAGACTATGCAGACACCTAAACCAAAAAAAGAGTCAACACACACTGGCTTCCATCATGTCCTCAGTTACAAAGGAAACATTTCTGCACCTTTGAGCCGTCCTCCAGATCAGCTTCTCAATGACCGCGATAAGAGCTTCCCTGCCTCTGTCGCATCTCTGCGACATCTACCAAGGGTAGTGAACAGTTTTCGGGGCACAGTGGAATAATCAGTTCCCCAAACAAATACCCTTTTCTTTTTTAATAGTTTCTTATCAAGGTTTAGCCTCTGTACATTTCCCATGTTCTCTCGTGAATCTTTTCTTTGTCAAATATTAATAAACAGGTGCATTGTTGAGAGTCAGTGTGTGGAAGATGACTGTATCTCCACCTGTTGAAGCTTCTCTATTACCTGATTTACCTGACTTGATTATGTCAGGTATCCTCTTTAGGTTTTGGTTTTTTGAGACAAGATCTCTTGTATCATGTAGCCCATGCTGGCTTTGAATTTGTGATTCTCTTGATTCTTCCTACAAAGTGCTTGCTCTCCTGTTCATTTTATTTGAGAATTCACTTCTGTCTCATATTTTATTGGTTTGTCTACATTCTTCAGGCTTCTCAAAAAAAAAAAACTAAAGATAAGTAGGATATATATGAGAAAGATGGATAGGGAGAGAGGAGTTGTCAGGAAGGATTGGCTCATGTGGTCACATGACAAGCTTTCATCTGCTGTCTGCAATGTGGTGGTCTAGGAAGGCTTGTGGTATAGTTCCGCTCCGAGCCCAGAAGGCCTAAGCTTCCATCACCAGTCTCCAAGGTCAGTAAAAGGTGGATATCCCAGCTCACGCAGAAAGCAATCCTGTGACTTCTTGCTCTATTGGGGACTTCATGCTGAAGTATACTAGATGATGCGCACCATATTGGTGAGAACAGTCTTTCCTCTGACTATCCAAATGCAAATCTTTTCTGGAAACATCACAGACACATCAAGAAATAATACTGGGCATCCAGTCCCTTAATCTAGTCAAGCTAAAACAAGCAAACAAAATTTAATTGTCCATCCCAGAGCTTTAAAATTAAATCAGTTCAAGGCTTAGCACATGTTATCTTTTTTTACTATGAACTTTAAAAATTTTAAAGATATAAGAATGCAGGTTCCGTTACAAATGGCTTGGAATTTCACTGAGAAGGTTAATCATATATGTTATCCATGATGACTGATAGGATGAGTGTTGGATGGATGAGCAGAAAAACATGGGTTTGCCCAAAGGATCATCAGCTGGATGCACAGCAGTCTTGGGATTCTCTGCAGAGTCACCATAATTGACACATGTAGGCGAGCCCCTGGTCCATCCTCCCCTCGTCCGCAGCCAGCTCTTCCAGGAGATCTGCGTCAACCCCATACATGTTTTTCCCTGACTTTCCTGGATTGCCTCACTTGACCTCACATGTCAGTTAGCTTCTGTGTATGATGAACAATCTCTGCGTAGCCGTCCAGTCACGTCTCTCCCACCTCACCTTTTCCAACTGTTATCCTCCTATTCAGAAACCCTTAGGCTGTCTTTGTTTATTGCACACCTTTACCAAGCTGGAACACATCCTCTTCATCCCCCACCTTGCCTTTGGTGAATTCCACTTTCAGACAGAAAAAAAGATAGCTCCTTGGAGTCTGTTAAAATTCAGGAAAATTTAAAAAGAATGATGTGAAGGAGTTTTTCCCCTCCTTAGCCTGATAAAAATGATGATGCAAGTATAACAAAGAATTTTATTTGGGATGTAAACGACTCCTCTTTTCTTGAACAAATACTACAATATGTTTATGAAGACACAAGAGACATGCACACACCCCTAGTGGTTTATAAGTAGAATACCTCATATATCTGATGTGGAAAAGTCCATTTCTTGAATCCCAAAAGTCTCATTAAAATTGCACTTGTAAAGAATAAATACTTGTATGCATAAGAAGGTAGAAGAGCTTGCTGGTGGTTTCTGTGTTTCTAAGAATTTGGTCCTTTGTACAGTGGGCTCTTCAGAAGTGAAGGTGCATATGTAAGTGGGAATATTTACACCATGTGCTCATGGCTTTCTTCAGCTCCCATTGCTAGAATTTGCTGACTGGCCCCTTGGGTGAGGTCTAGGCTGAGGACTGCCCACATAGTGGCAGAATTCCAGGCACCAGACTTTCAGCTGCTCCCTTAGAGCTCTGAGTTGGGGTTGAGTAGCGCTGAAGGAACCATGGTTAGTATGTGCTCCTTGGTCTTTGCATGTTGCTGTGACAGGGACACCTAACAGAAAGAAAGGATCCACTTATGAGGACATTTTCATCAGGAATTTAAGATGTTGAGTGATCCTCATTGGTGTTGGGTGATGTTAATATTTTCCGTAGTCTTGGTCATGTGAAACAGCTACATTACAACATGTTGCTTAGCCTGGGCTTCTTGAAATGCATTAAAGATGAAAGGTTCACTTTGAGGATTTCCTGCTCAGTGTAGGATTTAGGTCTTAAGTGGCCTCATTTGCAAGAAACAGCCTAGGCTTTTATCTACTCTTTCATCATCATATTTAGTATTATTATTTCACCTTTGACATTTTGGCTGCATGTCCTAGTAGATTAGCAATTGGCTATCTCCTCCCCACCCCCACGTCCATGCCATGGTGGTGGAGTCAAGACGAAGCAAAGGTGGTACATGGTCATCTGATCATGTTGCCAGACTTAGCAGAAGCAGAGGAGGGAGGAGGAAAAGCCACGGCTGCACTTGGAGCACACATGTTTTCCATAGAGGGCTGCTTTCCTTCAGCTTCATAATTACAGTTCAGGTTGCTCCCTCCACTCCAGGATGGTTATCCCATTTGCGGGTTACCCATTTTCTCTGCATTTCCTTCCTCCAGCCCACCTCTTGGCCACAGTAGCATTACTTCCTGTCACAATTGATACCACAGGTGGTCACAGCAGGCTTGGAGAAGAAAATGAAAGGGATCTCTAATAAGATTGCCTTGTGTTCCATTGAAATATCTGGTGAGGGTAGGTTCACACTGTTCACAGAATGAGACTACTGAAAAAGTGGGCATTTTGTTAAATCTACATTAATTTTTTTTTCATCATCAATTCCTTTAACCCAAATGTTAATTAGCTTCCTGGGTATCTAAGACTGGCAATTTGGAACTGGGAATAAACTTGAAAAATATGAACTTATTCTGGCTGTGTTAATTTACCGATCATTCTGAAATCCTAAGATAGACTTAAGTCATTAAGTCAGTCAGGGAACTAACCTTACAAGGTTCAACAGTTAACTGTGGTTCAACAGAATCCACACATGTGCACATAAGGACATGAAAGTTTTCAGGGCTGGAGGAATGGCTCAGTGGCTAAAGGCCCTGGCTTACAAAACCTAACAACCTGCACAAAGTGGCACATGTAGCTGGAGTTCATTTGCAGTGGCCCTGGTGCACCCATATTCATTCATGTATTCTCTCTCTCTCTCTCTCTCTCTCTCTCTCTCTCTCTCTCTCTCTCTCTCTCATACATGAATAAATAAATAAATGATTTTAAAGAGAAAATACTCATGTGTTGATAGCATTAGCTAAAAGGAAGTGTCATTTAGGGAATAAATTAATGAATAACTACAGATCAAGAGGCACTGGAGCTAGCCCTCATGGGTAGTATTTGACTTGAAGGGAGAGGTTTGGAAACAAAGGAGCAGTGATTGAGGAAGTCCCTGGAGTAGAGGCCATCTTCTGACAGAGCCCTAAGTGAGCCTTGGTCCCTCCTTTTCTAGTTTGCGCTCTTCTGTGTGGTTCTTTCTGGCAGAACACCCACTCCTGTCCACATCGCAGGCTATCATTTGCTGCATCCCCAGCAGGACACCTGCCTCTAAGCTCTGGGGCAGATAAGCTCCTTCTTAAAAGCCACATTTCACTATTTCAGTATAGTGTATTCAGGACCCTCAGCATTCGCCATCATATGACTGACCCTCTTTCAACTCCCATAACCACAGTGAATGCTCTCGGTGGTCTAGTTTGATTCTCCATTTGCTTTCTGTGTCTCTACTCTGGGGCTTTGTTCACAGCCATCCTCGGCATGGAGAAGACACTCAGTAAAGTGAGTTAAGTGAATTGGTGGCAGAGAGGTCTTCATTTTGCTTGAGGCAGAGAAAGCCTGCCTTTCTTTTCCATTTCCTAAGCCTTGTGAAGGAGGACAGTGGTGACTGGTGACTCTCTGGGGTGGCTGCTATTGCTATGCTATCCTGGAACTGTGCCACTTCTTCTGAGTCTAAAGAACTTAGAAACAGTACCCCTGTTTCAGAGAGATGAACTTTAAAGGAACGATTGTGTGGGTTGGACAAATGTTAGAAAATTATATGAGGGAAAGCTAGTGCTTTCATTCCCTATACAATATGTTTAGATGTGATGCCCTGGTAGGATGGATTTCTGCATGTAATGAGCCCTGTTATGTTTTAAGCCTGCCCCTTGAAGCCCTCACGCGCACTTTCCTTCCTGTGTGGGGCACCTTTCTGGACTTCTCATTGTTCTTTCCTTTCTCAGAGTAGGCTGGGATGAGTCTGTCTTCCATTGTTCATTTATGGAACGAAGAAGCTCGGAGAACCTGTTGCTTCTTGTCTCACAGTAGCACAGCTCTGGATTAGTCAATTCCACTAGTGTCTGGATTGGGTCTTAGATGCTAACGTAACATCCTACAGAGTTTGGTTTATGAATGAAATGAAGCAATGACTATGCCTCATGACTTCCCATTAATACATGGTAACATAAATGATATCCATCATTTTGTGGTTGATATGTTTGAATTTTATGGTATGCAAACTGATCCTCAGTACTGACAGACTTCGGTTTCCTTGCACCCCTCCCCTCATCTCCTTAGTATCTTCCTCAGTTATCTCGCTGGAAACTGTGTTTCTCTTCTACCAAGCGATCTGCTAAATTGCTGCTAACTTAATACATGATCTTGACAAGTGGATAGTTCTCACTGTTCAGTAATCTTCAGTGTCCTTTTCCTCCTTAGCACTGCAGTGACAACTCGCATCCCTGCCAGTCAGACATGAATATTGAAGGAGCCTGGAAGAGAGGCTACACGGGGAAGAACATCGTGGTGACGATCCTGGATGATGGCATTGAGAGGACCCACCCTGATCTGATGCAAAACTATGTGAGTGAGTGCTGAGGCTGAGTCTTCACTCCTGGGAAGCAAGGGACTCCTGACAGGGTCATCACAAAGTCAAAGAGCCAACACTTGTAGCCACAGATACAATGGGCTCTGTGTTGGTTCTTTTAAGAGATGAGCTCTTGGCGTCTAGGAAGCACATGATAACAGCTTCCACTTTCCAGTGACCTTGATGCTCTGTCCTTCAAAGAGAGCAGTAGAGTAGCCAAAGCCCTGCCACCAACACCATCTGTCACCAACAATGCCCACTCTCCTCAATAGTTCAGCCAGCCAGTCAGACAACATTGTTTCTTTTGTGGAAAAGAGTGGACTTGGAACTTTACTCAAGTTGTTTCTTTGGTCGGTCTTTATCGCTCCTTCTTTTCCAAAGGACAGGGATAGGCATTAACCACTTCCTTAAAGAAGGACCTGTAGATTAGTTCTGCTTTGAGCAAGTCTTGTGGCTGACCTCAGCTAGCATCCAAGCCCATTCAGATACAGATGTGCCTCTTTGCAGCCTAGAATTTGAAAGCTGGCACAGGCGAGGAAATTGAAGAATGAAGGCCTGATGTAAGTTATCTAGGGTCAGATTTGAGATCCGAACTCTTAACTCCCTGTCCTCCAGCAGGGATGTCTGACTTTACCCTTGTGGGGAGGGTCTTGCTTGGTGCTACAGATGACTGAAATTCATTAAGTAAACATGGCTTCCACCCAACTGTAATTGAAGTCTTTGACCCTTTGATGTTTCCTTCTTGAAAGAACAGTCTCTGAGTTACTTGTACAGTTAGTAAACGGTTAACCATCTGAGTGTTCATATTGGAGCTGGAGAGAAAGCATTGGATAAGGTGTCAAACAAAAGACTTGGGCTTTAGACTTGGTTTGCTTCATGTGAAAACAGGCTAGAAATTGACCTTATTGGAACCTCTGTTTCATATAAGTAAAATATTAAGTAACATTTGAGTAAGTCAAAATCCCCTCAGGCTCTGATAGCAACCAGGACTCCAGCACACCCTGAGACTTACCGCCTTTACATGCACCATGAATTTTGCTTAATTTCCCCTCAACAGTTCAAATTCCATATCCTGAGAGAACTTTCATAAGCACCAGCACCTGATAAAGAAGAAACAAAGATAATACTGACTTTCCCATTGAAATTAGAAGCAATCATAAAGCCCAGGGGAATGAATCACAAAGAGGAAGTACAACACTAGAAATTTTAAGAATGATAGTGACCCAGTGAACTCTCATTACTGTCTTATAGACTTTCACAATAATTTTTAAAAGGAAATAAATCCAACTTTATTGGCTCAGAGGTTTTGTTTCTTCATTTTGAAATTTTTGCTTAGGAAAATCTTGCTCATAATTTTGCCATAGAGTAACAGTTAAATTCTGAATTATAGGCATGTTTTATAGCTGATACAGTGCTTGAAACCAGACTACCGTTGTCCAGTACAAACTAGGAAACCCAATAAAATAAACATCTAGTATTGATCTTAATTGGTGACTGGCCAATTAAATACATGTGAGCAATTATTTTTTCTTCTAAAAATCTTTCAGATATGATAAAGATGTTGCAAATGAGTAGATAATCTGGAGAATAAACTGCTGCATCTAGGTATTTAAGGAGGACTTAATAGAAAGTGCAGTGATTCAGGACATTTTTGAAGGCTAAGCATTTAATGAACTCGGTCACACTAGATATGGAGCAGAAAGTGCAGGACCCTCTGGTCTGTTGGTCTGTGCACACCACTTCTTCACCTTAAGGGAAAGAATAGAACGCTGATTATTATTGAACCAGCAGCAATCCCTCCCCGAGGCATCCTGACACCAGAGAACCATGAGTGTATCAGTTAACCTAATTACTCTCTTGCAGAAATGTGTTTAAGAATGCATGAGCTTGTGGGTCACTGGCTAATTAATGTCTGTTTCCTCTCTCTTCTGTGGCCCCATAGGATGCGCTGGCGAGTTGCGATGTGAATGGGAATGACTTGGACCCAATGCCTCGTTATGATGCAAGCAATGAGAACAAGTAAGGCTCAAATGAGAGGTGACTGCGGGGGAGCTGTGTTGTCTCCTCCTGCCAAGGGAGGGATTTTCTTCAAAATTCTTGGTAGCAAACAGTCTTTAAAAACTGTCTTCCCACTGAAGTTTCTGAGTAAGAGGATGGGGTGGTCCACATAAGAAACACTGGCTACAGAGAGACTCCTGGAGAATGGCTCAGCATTTCAAATCTTGACAAGTAAGGTCTGACCTCAGGCCATAATGGGTCCAAACCATTTGTTGCAGTCAGCTTTCTAGTTGCTGCGCAGAGAGAACCCAAGCAAAAGAGGCTTGTAGAGGAATGGGTTTAATTGGCTTAAGGACTCGAGGGGAGACTCCATTCTGGCAGGGAAAACGATGGCATGAGCAGAGGGCTGGACATCACCTCTGCCACAGCACTGTTTGTGGAGGTGTGCCAAACACTGGCAAGGGGAAGCTGGCTTATAACCCCATAAGCCTGCCCCCAACAACACAGCTTCATCGAGGTTGTAAAACCCAAACTGCCATCAGCTGAGGATCGATCTATCAGAACACATTTAATTGTTTGTGGGGGACACCTGTATCAAACCATGACACCATTTGTTTGGAGAAGTGATGTAAAACAAAGTTTTCCCTTCCGAGCAAGACTTACCTAACTCTGTTACATTCAGCAGATTTGATTCCAAACCTCGAAGCCTTTCTTACTTTCGTTTTCCTCCTTCTCTCTCTTCTCACTGTGAGTGAGCATTCCACAAGTACATGGGAAACACTGAGAAGAAATATGATCATTTGTGGGTGGCATCAACTTTTCCCAGTCAAGAAACACAATTTCACTCTCCAGTTAGTACAGTATTCTCAGAGAATACAAACGAACACGTACGTCTACTTGATAACACAGAATATTTAACATTCTTCAGTGAGTAGGTGACTGTCTTTTTTTTTCTATTTGAAATGAACTTGATTCTTAGATTAGGAGATACTCCTGGTCACTACATCACATTAATTAGCCTCTTTCTTCATTTTATTTCAAATGTCCCTGAAGATAATGATGTGGTTTAGGTATGTGAAATTCTGCTTTACATGTTTTAAGTTGGCATAACAGCAATTTTAAAGACAACCATTTTGACAATCTATCATATGCTATTTGCAGTCCACTTGCTTTCTTCAGGTGAACATTTTTCAGCTATGATTCAGTGAGTTGAGATAAAGCCATACTAGACAATTATTTTCTCCAGCTACAAGGAAGTCTCAACATACAATAGCTATAGAACTAAGCTACTTACTATTCTGAACAACCAAGTAAATATGACAGGTCAGATTCTGTAGCAAAAGTGAACAAGCATGTTGATATACAGATAGACTTTCCCAGAACTTCCGAACGCAAAGAGAATAGGACTAAGTTAAGGTGGATAGTTTCCTTTCAGGCTTGGCTTCTTTGTCTAGATTGCAGTGTTGAGGGAGCTTCACACTGGGGTTAGAGTTGCGGGCAATGTGAGCTGATATTTTTTAGCCTAATTACAAGCTAGCATGAAACGCTGGAGACTGGAATACTTTGATACTTTAAAATATACTACTGGTATGCACATATGGGGTGCAGAGAATATGGGAAATCTCTACCTTCCTTTGAAATTTGCTGTGAATCTAAAACTCCTCTAAAAATAGTCTTTAAAACAAAAACAAGACTCTTAATAAATTTCAGTCCACAGTTTGTTCTGCTATAATGCAACATATGCATTCCTAAAAATAATAGCACTGGCAGAATCCTAGTACACGGAGCAATAACAAAAGTTGGAGCTTACTAGTCAAAAATATCACTGAACACACACAACAGGGAACTAATAAAACGATAGCCTAGTTTTGTGTATGTTAAGTAGTTCAATGCACAAAAAGACAATCAAGGTGGTTCTTTACCTTTGAAGAAAGCCTTCGTTGTGCTTATTTCCTTTATAAACACTCTATACTGTTCCTGTTCACATGCCTGCATGCAAGAGAAAAACAAAAGAGACAAATATTAAAACCAAAGGTACAGGCAGAACAGAGAGGAAAAATAGAAAAGAGGCAGAAGAGAAATCAGAAAGCAGGTGTCCCCAGAGTGTCCTTCATGGGCAGGTAGGTGACAGCTCACCCACACCTTACTGTGAGGTAAAAGGAGGGTGAACTGAGAGCAGCGGAAGCTGCGTGTGGGCCATCTATCCCCTGACGTGTGCAGCTCTGTCCTGCATAGCTGAGTTCATCTGGGGTGTTTCCTGGGTTCACCTCCAGTTTTTAGGACAAAATTGAACAAAAACAAATGCAAAATTTCCACATGTTCAGAATGATACCCTAATCTATCAACCATGGTCGAAAAGGGTATTTTCAAAACAAGCCAAGAGGCCCATTCGGCATCCCTTCACTAGTCATCACGCCAGTGTTTGTAAGAGAAAAGAATCAGGAAAATCACTAGGAAAGTCGAGAGGATGTTAATGGCCAAACTTTCCTTGTGCAGAAAATGCAGCCTCTGGGAGTAGGAACCGAAGGCCATTGTGTTGATCTGTGCAGTTAGCTGTTTCTGAATCTACCTGGGGTGTGTTTTCCCATTCAAACTGAGTGGTGGTGATGACTGGTACCAAGGATGAGTTCGAGCCAGCCCTGCTTCAGCCTGTCTAAAGTGAAATAAACACGATTCTTTGAGTATTGGAGGAGGGGTTGATTATTGGAAGATCCTTTCACGGTTCATATGTGTTTGTAGTCTGACAGCAAAACACCGAACTTTTGGAATTCTCAAACCAGCTTTCCTGCCACCAGCTTTGGTGAAGCCTATTGGGTTCTATCAGGTGTTCCTTTAGCACTTTATAGCTGAATAACATACATCTCGGCATTTACACCTGAAATATCTCTGCTCATTAAATGACTCCATCAGGTATAATTTATGCATCTGTCTTTAACCAAGGGTTCTTGAGTAGAAAATCCTCTTTTGATGACAGTTTCTTCACATTAGGAACAAGAGTGGAATCATCTTCTCTGATGGAGGAAGCTAAGCAGGACCAGACCTGGTTGGGACTTGGATGGGACGATAAAGAATAGACTTGTTGTTGAGGTTAGATGGCTTTAAATCCTGGCTCTCTGGAATGAGCTCTCTGCTCTTTGAATCTAAATACCCAGAACTTAATTGCTTTCTTAAAAAAAATCTTGAAAATTATATAATACTCTTAGAATTACTCTAAAGAATTACAATAAGTTGTGTAAAACACCAAGCTGCCTACATACTAGGTATTAGATAACGATGGCTATTATTATTGTAATTTTGTGTTCTATTCATATTTCTAATTATTTTTAAAAATATTTATTTTTTATATTAATTTTTTTACATTGGTGTTAATCCTATATTTCCTCTCTCCTGGTCCACATTTCCCTGAGGCTTTCCTTTGTAAGATTAAAGGTCATTAGGGTCTCTATTAGTCTCTGGGTGTGGGTGGGTGGAAGGTGGCTCTGACTCAGAATGCCCTGTGGCTCTTATAATTTTCTCAACCTCTCCTCCGAAACAATCTCAGAGTCTGTACCCGGGGTGAGAGGTTGAGAGATATGTCACTTCATTTCGAAGGGCAGGAAGCTGAGTGTCCTGCAGTCCATAGTCTGTGTGCAGCATGGGTGTTTGAGTGTGAGGCAGGATCAGGAAGGAGAGGGGTTTCTTATCAGAAATGTCGGAGCAGGGAAGTTGAAGCGTAGACTACGCCATGCTCTCTCATTAGATGATCTCGTACTTGGATGCATTTGCTCATTTGTTCATTCAACAAGTATGCGTTGAGATCTTGCTTCAGGACTAGCTCTACACCAGATGACTGACTGTATATGATGACCAAGCAGCATGGGTTGCCGATGGCTTGAAGCGGGAGATGCTTAGTAAGTCACCAGCAAAGTGGCAGTGATAGAGAATGTACACTCAAAACTGTATTCAAATCCTCTCTTTTGGACCTACAGGACTCTGATTAATGCCAAAGCTTTGAAGGGAATGAAATCACCTCAGAAGGAGCAAGTTATGAAATTCATTTTCTTATCACTTTTCACATTCCCAGATGATGATGTGTCAGACCTAAACCGCTGAGGCTAGAGAAATAACACGATGAGAGGAGACCATCGAAACCTGCCTTCCGATTCATTTCTACCTTTATTCATATCAGCTTGCGTTGTGTGGACATCAAACAATGACTCCTCACAAATGAAAGTGTCCTCGTATTTCATACCAGGACTCCTATTTCCAGTCAATGCATTATTGATGTCCGAGGTAGATTAGCCCTGCCCTGGCTTGCTTCCTGTTAAACTTCACTTCTCTTACACCTCAGCAATGTATTTGATGGAAGACGAGGCTGCTGCATTACATTTTGTATATAAGGTGTGTGGCTTCAGAATCGAATTGCTTTGCAAAATAAACCAAACCATAGGTTAAAGATTCACTTTCTAAAAGGAATGGATTTTTCATTTTCTTTCTTATCTCTATTTTTGAGGAAGGTTTAACCAGGGTAGCTGGAAATACATTTTCTGTGGTTTTGCGATCTTTCCCATATCATTCCTGCCTTTAAGAATGTTGCCATGTTCCACACATCCAGTGCTCTGTCCTCTTTCTCGTTTTTGCTCGACTGTTATCAGGATATGGTTTTCAAAGCTAATAAGCAAATGAAGGCAGCCAATGTGTTCTGTTTACAAATGAAACACTTATACTAATTCAGTACTAGAGTAGAGACTCCACACTGTAAGATTTGTGGCCTTAACAGGTAGGAGCTTATTTCTTCATACAAAGGATTTGCTCAAACTTGTTAAGGTAAAGTTATCTTGCCACTTAGTAGACTAAAAAAAAGAAAGTTGGCTACCAAAGAAAAGTATCAATATCAAACTTTAAATATTTTCCTAAGTATTTTCCAAATTTTACCTTTTATACTAACAAAATGATGGCTCCAGTATACTGTCTTATAGTTAATTGACTGAAATTATCAATTCAATTCATGCAACATTGACTACAGTGATACATTACTAGAGACCTAACAGATATTCAAAATATGCATTTATGGAAAATATTTTTACACTTTTCATATATAATTTCCATAATCCATTCAGGCTGTTATAACACCATATCCTAAACTGGATGATATATCAATAATAGAAATTTAATATACCAGTTTGGAGGCTGGATAATTCAGCTCATGGTAGCAGTAGAGTTAGTGACACGAGAAAGGACATAGCAAACTCCCTTAGACTTGCTTCATAAGGACACCGATTCCATTCATGCTTGAATCCAAGTCATGTCCCAAGTTTCCACTTCTTAATCCTAATACATTGAGGGTTAAAGGTCAAGACACAAATTTTGGAGAGAAACAAAATTCAAGCCATTAGCATATATACTTACATTCACAATAGAACGTTGGCAGTGTTTTGTTTGTTTGTTTGTTTGTTGATCCTATCTGACCTTTTTGCAAGTGGTCTCACAAGGGAAGATGCAGACTAACCAGAAGCCAGACACCCTTCACTTTCCCCTCAGTGGACAGCAGTCTGCAAGGCCTGACACATCTCTTCAGTTAACTCTTCCTGATCTTAAAAGTCTTCAAAGTTTCCCCCTCAACCTTGCCATCTGTCCATACAGGCTGTTATGTTCATGGTCCCCTTCTCTTACCTACATCTGGCTTTAGACCTTCCTGCTATCTAAGTAATATTTCTGAATCAAAATAGGAACATCAAAATCCTTTTGTGTTTGGATATATATAAAAACAGAAGACACTTTGTGACCCACATTCTCTGTCATTGTTACCCCTGCCCTGCTCCAGGTTATTTCCTACCACCTTATTGCTCAGCCCCCAGGTCTCGTGGAGGCCCCTGCACACGCCACCACTGGCTCCCGAAGGGCTCTGACTATTCACCTCGTGTTACTTGCCCTCCCTCGCCCTTGCTGAATTGAGCGGGCCCTTCTAGTAAGCTTTGGTGGCATCTGTGACCTCACTATTTCTTTTATAAAATGTATTCTTTTCTAGTTGAGGTGACACTTGGCAATTAAGAGAAGGAATGAAAAGACATTGAGAAGATGATGTAGTTTAGTTTGGGATGTCAAATTCTCATTTGGTCTTACAATAATTAAGAGAGTTTTGGCTTTGATTGGCTTGTCTAGGAGAATTAGCAGACTGTACCCCAGTTGACATAGCTATGTACATACGTCATCACATACAGTGACCGTTGTTCTGGATATCAGGTAGAAGTTGAGTGGGAATGTTGGAGAATGAAGAAGGGGTATTTGTTCTCTCCTCTCCTGCTGGGCCATCAAGGATTCCATGCACCCTTGAAAATCTTAAGTCCTTTCAGGGTCACTTAGGTGATCTCCTAGGAATTGCTCGTTCTGGATATAGTAAACACACCAGTAACCAGAATACTGCTCTATCCCCTACTATTACCCCACACTTTTGTGTCTGTGTGTCTCTCCATTAAACTAGCCTTATTGTAAAGGATATTGTCCTGGGATAGGTTCATGATCCTGTGGGTTTGCCCTTTATTTAGCTGGCTGTCTTGGGTGGAGGAAAAACAAAATGTTGAAATACCTCTGAGAGTAAAATTAATTAAATTCATGAGAGTTCTCTAAATAGCTCTTTATTCCTTACTGAAAGCTTAATAAATACAGGAAATGGTTACCTAAGCTGAAATTCATATGTAGCTATTATCTAAAGTATAAATATTCAATTTTTATTAAAATATATTAATTATTCCAGGGCTTATATTTATGATAATGCAACCTTCAGACTCCTTTGTTCCCCTCTTTCTCCACCAGGATTTGGGGACTTAGTCTCTTGGGCTCCAAGTAACAGTTCTGTTAACTAGTCTGATTGATGCTATAGGTTAAAGTGAAGTTTGGGTATAATTTATGCGAACCTCATGTATTGTTGGCATGAATAATTGATAGTTGCTTGAATTTAAATTTCTTATTTAAAAAACAAACTCGCAAGTTCCAAGAGCTCCAAAGCAGATGGAAATTGCAGTAAGGAGAAAAGATAAGTATCCTTTTTAAATAATGAATTAAGCATTGGAGCAGGCTTTCCAGACAGGTATATTTATTTATCTTTTACTTTTAATCTTCTCCTCTAACCTCTCCCCTTTGGATGCTTCTCTTTTCTGTTGTTTTCTTAAACCCACAAATATATAAAATTTATAGAGTATGAAGACCTTGAGGGGTCAGTATAGCAATGACTTGTTGGTGTTCTTACCAAGCTTTAGTGAAGGTACCCAGGGACCGTCAGAGCTGGTCAGCTGGGGATGCTCTTGTGAGATGCTGAACAAGAGAGCAAGGGGAGAAAAAGAACCCTTGTTTTATTTATTTCAGTCCCTATAAAATAACAGAATCAAAGCCCGATGAAAATTTTAATTTTATTGAGCTATTACTTTAGATACTGGTTACCTTTTCATTCATATCAGGTGTCTGTCTTATTCAAACATTAAAGTTTGTATTTTGTCCTTATAAGCTTATAGAGATGCCATAATTTTTATGTCTAACAGTTCTGTTCATTGCAATAGAAGCCTTTTGTTCCTGTGTGTGTGTGTGTATGTGTGTGTGTGTGTATAATGTAATCAGTAGGTATGCACTTCAATAGAATCTTTACTAAAATGTAGAAGGGTATAAAATGTGTCATTGATCAGATAAATGCATATTTAATTAGTTCTCAAAAAGTAGGTCACCAAAGTAGCAGGGTGATACAGAACACATAATGCTCTATTTGTTGAAGAGGCCTGGGTACAAAGCCCTAGCCTATTGTCCATTATGTCTGTGACCTTGGAGAAGTTTTCTTTTCAAAGCTCCCCTTGCTACATCAGTATCTCAGTGTTCTTATTTCACTTAAGCTACGAAAAGTTGTGGGTTTCTGTTTGGCTGCATTTGGTGAGAATGCAAGCCTAAAATGATACAATTAGCACATCTGCAGGATGTCCCATTGACTGCTCAGAAGAACTCACATTCAGAAAGTCCAGAGAGCTTAAGCATTGTGGCTTTGAATATAAAACAACAATCATTCATTTTAGTAAATGGTTATATAAATCTGGACCCACAGTAATATTTAGTCTGTCAGATTAAATGAAAGGAACCGGGATGAGGTCATCATATCATTATTCAGCACTTGCTGCAGCAAGGAGGCAACCACTGTCCCTTGTGGACACTCAGAGGCAGCTGAGGTGACCTGGGAAATCTCTATAGTTGAAGGAAGCAATGGAGGGGATAACAGGACCAGAGGGAGGGAGGAATGAATTCAAGTTTGCCCTGCTTGGATGTTGGCATGGTGAAGCCAGAGACTGGGTTTCTCTATTCTCAAAAAAAATTCCACTAAGTATAAATAGTAACGGATTTTGAAAATTAAACTTAATAAGTACCAACTGATCATAATGTGGTAAACGATTATTGAAAAATACATGAAGCTGTCACATGTATGCAAGTTAATCTATTATTATTAAGGTGATGTAGCCATAAGTAAGTACTAAGGTAAAGTCTTTGTCTGATTCTCAGAGGCCAGTCAGTGTATGCTCACATTTCTCTATCTGTGGATGTGAACTCTGAAATTGGGAACACATAAATTAAGTGTCACTTACCCAGCTTTGTGAATACTCTCGAAGAGGGCTGTGAATGAAAGGAGTCTTTGTAGAAGACTGAGCCCAAAGAGATCCTGGGAATAAGAAGCCTTCCCTTACTATAGACAGGAATGACATCTTCAGGAGATGTTCAATTTGGGGGAATCGTGACAAATTCTATTGCCTAAAAATCACCTAAAATAGACCCAGGAAATTGAGAGAGGCTATAGACCACTTGTGATTTTCCATGGAGTTCCTTCTTTTCCCACGTGCTTCCCAAGCTGCCATCTCATGAATTTTTGAAGAGTGATCTCTGTAACAAGAGTTTACCTCTTCTGTTTTGGGTGCCCTTATACTATCTGCATATAATTTACATATGCTAATGAATGCATTTGAATTTTCACGAATCACAGATGAATACCTTGTGGTGACATCATCCTGGGGTGAGATTATCTGACTGTCATAGTTTTTGTATGACCTTCTTGATTTTGCTTGCCTTTCCCGCCTTCTGAGATGTGTCCTCCTTTCTCATAGGAGCGCTCCTGCCCCAGTTACCAAATACAGAATTCTCTTTCCTCCCAACCCTCCAGCCCCATGTACCCGGATTTCCCATATCCCTTTCTTTTTCCACCATCCTGATATCATGATCTTGCCATAGACACGGGTAGTGTTTTGTTACCATGCCAAAAAAGAAACACACGTCTGTCTCTAGCATTTGTCCCAGTGTTAACATCAGTTAGTTGTTTTTGATAGTCGGTGACCTGATTTGAACTCACTTCAGGCTGCAGTTTCAATTGTGACCTGAATTGTTAACTTTATTGGATGTCAGGCTCTTTTCATAAAGTTTATTTGATTTGTGTTCCCTCTTAAAGTTATAGATCCCTTTAACGTCTTCCAAAGAAGTGGGGAATATTTGATCTTGTACTTGAAACAAACACCTTCGTTGTGTTTCTTATCCAGCTCTCTCGTGGATCACATGTAGAAAAATGGAAAAGTGGAGTAATGGAGTTACTGAAGGGAACTTGGGTCTAAAATGAAGAGATCAAATATTAGGGGAGTTGGTTTGTTAAATTTAATTTAAAAGGAGGCAAAGACCTCAAAGTGAGGAGCATTCTCTTAGAGCAGCCAACAACCACCCAGTTGCCTTCTGGGTCATACTGTGAAGCACCCTAATTACAGAACAGTAGAAGCTGTCATTGCCAGTGTGGTTTTTCCCACTACAGAGATACCATAGTGGCTGGGACTCAGTTTTTCATAGACTGGGTTAATTTCCACTTGCTCAGTCCCCTGCAGGGAGGCATTGGTGGAGTGTTGTGCCGGAGTCACACGCCACAGCACAGGTACAATAACAACCTCCTTTCACTGTTGTATTTAGAAGTATGTCCATTCATACTTAGTGCAATCCTTGTGGCCCATATGCAAATTTGAGGACTTATTTGAGAAAGTCATTGGAAATTATATTGATGTTCTTTCTTCCATATTTTGTCTGTAGATACTGTTTTTTGCATCAATCCACTCCATTTATACTCATCAAATTTCTTCATTGTGTTCATATGAGCCTCTTTGAGGATCCAAAATGTAAAACTTATTTAAATTACAAGGGATTCTAACTCATGTTTAATTCATCCTGCTTGAAAGAAAATTCTCATTATTCTTCATATAACTGTTATAACATTTTTTCTTGTCTTTCATTAGAAAGATATGCTGAGAAATTACTTTGTTACTTGGTTAAGGATATTACCCATGTCTTAAATTCACATCATGTTTTTCTTAAAAGATTTATAGGTTTCTGAGATGCATATAGCTACAGACACACATTTGGAGTAAATTCAGAAAATGCATATGGGATAGGGAGGCCCAAGTACTTATAGATAACTTGCTTATAAATATAAAATCATTTGACATACAGTGAGACTATATTGATGTAAAAATACCCTGTTCTAATACATGGGCAGATATAACATTGTTTGGTACTTGAAACGTTGTCAAAGCATTACACTAATTTTTACATGTAAGTGTACCCAAGTTACTCATTTGATTTTCCTGTGAGCAGCTCTGAAGCGAAGTAGTTGGTATGTGATGTGAGTCAGGGAATAAATAGAGAATAACTTTATCCCCCAAGGAATTTTGGCTGATTTTTGTTGTGGGCAATCTATTCACTGAAGCCTAAGTAGAGTCCAGTAAGGTCACTATGGATTTTTCATGGGAAAATAAACAAAAAGAGTTAGATTCTGCTTCTCTTAAGTAACAGTCTTTACAATCCACCTTTGATGGATCTCACCCTCCTTGAGATGAAAGCAATGCATGAAGAAAGATGATTTATCTAGGACTTTATGAAGTGTTTTGAAATGTAGTCTTACACACCTAATAGGTAGACTCAGTTATTTTTTGACTCCCCCAACCACCAGTATCTGAATTGCATTCTAGTCTATGGCCACACTACTCTGAACACACTTAATCTTGTCTGAATTCTGTCTATGCAGGATGTATTTCTTGCTTATGAGTCTCGGTGGAGGCCAAGGACTCCTCTTGCCCATGGTCACTAGAAATGCTGAGAACTACTTACTTCACAAGCTTTCCTTGCTGTAGTCCAGGACACTCCATGTAATTCACATTCTGAAAGTCAACAGCACCTGCTAAAGGTTGAGCATCTCCCCAACCAGATTCTTTGCAACGTGAAGTGCTACAAAATGCTGTGTGTTTTGGTCCCCAGCATGATACCACAAGTAGGGAATTCCACACCATGAAATTGTTTTGTGTGCAAAAATCATTAAAAACATGTAAAATTACCTTTAGGGTATGGGTGTAAGGTATCTGTGGGGCGCTAGTACATCCTATGTTCAGATGTCAGTATTATTCCTAAGTGTCTTATTATATCTGATCAAATATTCAAAGGTCAAAAATCAAAAACATTTCTTGGTCCTTAGGATTTCAGATAAGGAATACCCATAGTGTATGAGATCTAGTAAATTCTTCCTCACTTGAGAATTTGGTGGTTTTTTTTTTCATCTTACTGTCTTTCTCTCTCTCTCTCTCTCTCTCTCTCTCTCTCTCTCTCTCTCTCTCTCTCTCTGCTTATAGCTATCTTTGTCTTTCCTTGTGTTTTTCTTGAACCTTAGTCTCCACCTTGGTATTGTTCTCAACAATTTTGAGCTTCCCAGTCTCCTTTCAATAAGCTATTTGCCTGCCTAACTCAGTCATATCAAAGAGCCTGTAGTTACGTATCCTTGCCACCGTTTCCTTTTTCCAGAGGAAGAAAGGAATAGAAGGTAGGTTCACATAGCTAGTGAAAGTGAGTGAATCACATGGTACATTCTAACTTAGAACACGACATTAGATGTGCTATTCTAAACTCAGTACCTGTAAGTAAAGGCATTTTAGATTCAAGGACACAATTGTAGTTCCTTAGGAGAAATTAATGCTTCTTTCATGGCATGTACTTCTGAATGATTTTTTTTTTTGAATACCTACTACTATTTTGGTCAGGTTTTAAGATTTGAACCCTTGATATACTTACATTGATCTGTCATTCAGCTAATAGAGTGCAATAAAAAAAAGCCAATAGACAAGATACAACTTAACAACCATTGTTTTTTCTAAAAATGTTTCATGAAACCACTTTGGCATTTGTTAACAGAGCTCATAGATTGTCAAAATGTAGCCCAGAAATGTAGGTAGAATGCATGTGACTAGAGTCAGATACCGCTTCAAAAATAAATACTTTAAAATCTATTTAAAAGCCTTTATTATTATGTAGTGAAATTCCTCTCAAAATTGTACTTGAAGTTAAATTTTTTTTTCTGCAAAACTAAAAGGAGCAGTTACAAACTTAAGCCTGGGGATGTGGTATAGAGGACTTGTCACTGTAGGGTAAATTGACAGACTTCTGGATGTGGAAGCATTTGACCTAAGTCTTGGAAAATGTCTAATGGAAGCCAATAACTAATCCTGAGACCATATCTGCAATGATTGACAATGCTATGGATATTGATGAGCTCATTATAGGCTTTGGGACAAAGATATCATTTTACATAGCCTTTTGAGGTTTTTTTCTTTGTAAAGGGAAATAGCCAGAAATTTATATTTCCTAGAGCTTTGCCTTTATCTAAAACCAAAATCTGAACATATCTTCCTTCTGTCTTCAATCTTGTTAACTTTGCATCACTGTGGGGGAAACACTGGAGATAAACACTTTAGGAGGGGGAAACATCTATTTGAGTTCATGGTTTCATCATCCCATTGCTTTGAGTCTGTGGAAAAGCAATAGCTTCTGACAAATTGAGGACAGAGAAGGACTATTCCTCTGATGATGTCCAGGAAGGGCGGGGAATTGAGGTATCAATATCCCCACCAAGAGCATAACTGGCAGTGACCTAACATTTCTACTAGGTCCCACTTCATAGAAATTTCACAACTTACAATGTCACCATAGCCTGGTGACCATCAGTCCTTCACCTCTGGCTGTTGGGATGCACCTGAGCTCTAAACCTTAACAGGGCCCCACATGATCGGGTCTAAACTCTAGGAGTGTGAAAAGAATTTAGAACGTGTTTAGTATCTTTTTTATCTTTGCTTCTTAATCCTTCCCATATTTGCACTTATTTTAATATGACTGCTTTTTTTCCCCAGCCATTGAAAAAGCACTTTTTGTTAAAATACTGAAGACTGGTGACTAGTATGCACTCAAGGTAGATAGTGTTATTCTACTGTACTTAGATATTCTTAAATATAGACTATCATCTTTGCATGTGTTATCATTACTAATTTAGCCTAGTAGAGCAATGAGTATTGCCATACCCCTGCTCTGGGTTGGGATCACTGCCTGCTCCTTAAATTTTTTTGAGCAAAAAAGAAAAAGAAGATTATAAAATATAAGATATTCAAGTTTTATGATGAATAGTTTAAAATCCATGTCAGAAGTAAGCATTAAGTGAAGTTTACTAATTCTAATATTTGGAATTATTGTAAAAAAATACCTGAACTGTTATTTCTGGTTTGTTGTTTGTATTTTGCATTTATAATTAATTGAGAATTACAGGAAAATAAAAATGTCAGCAACAGGAATAAACTTGCCTGGATATTAAATATATATTTTTCCAGTGTTTTTTTCCAAATTGGAAACCCTCTGCTATCCAGCAATCTCTAGTTTCTTCAGATTCTTACCCACAGTACTTATTGGTACAGTCAGAGTGTAGTGTTCTTTGGGATGCATGTGATGAAGGTGCACAAAGATGGCCCTCATCTCTTCCCCTGCAGTGCTTCTGCTCCAAAGGGACAGTGAGAACAGCTTCAGGCAAATTGGACTGTGGATAGTATTTGTGAAATCCAGGAGCATGAAGTTGGAGCCTTAGCAATAGATTTTCAATTGCTAAAGGGTAGGGATAAAAGATGCTGAAGAAATGCATTTTCATGAGATTTCCAGATATGAAAAGAAAAAGGTCCATTTAGACTCTGAAAACAAAGACTATAAACTGAATAGAAAGAAAATGTTGCAAGTTACCTGGGGCTGTGTTCATTAATATTGATTAATCCTTACTCTAAGCTGCCTGAGAGAAAATTATGAATTAATTAACCTTTGATTTAGAGAGTATTTGGTTTCAGGTGTTATGGAACTGGCTTTGCTTCAACATGGTTCAATATCAAGGGTGAGGTTACAAACTAGAAACAGGAAAGAGTGAATAAAACAACTCTGAACATGAATGTCCCATATAAAGGGAAAAGCTTGGAATTTGCAGGAATTACCTTGGGAAAGTCTGGTTAGCTGTAACACCTAACTCCATATGATCTACAGAGACACAGTAGTTGCATGCAGTCTGCTGTGAGGATGGTAGATGTTGCATTCTGAATGTTAGAGCACCATAGGCCTGTACCCCATGCAGTTACCCCTGATATTGGAACTAACTTTGAAGTTTGTCCTTAGGAAAGCCTAGGGACAAATCTAGGTTACGTGAATCATGGGCATTTCTCATCCTGATGGGAGAACTTATTTCCACCTGTTGTAGAATACTTGTGTTTTAAATATAAAATGGATACTATCTAGGTTGATTTTTTTCATTATCTTAACTCATTTTATTTTCACAGATGTGGGAGTGATGTGCCTTTTAAGTCTCTTAGATAGTTTGAATGATCCTAAGAGCTACAGCAACCATCTCCACTTTATAGTGACTGGTTATTTCAACAGTCTTTTCAAAGTCTGATTTTCACAACAAAATTTAAAAAAGAAAACATCACAGACTATCCTTTCTAAATCCCCTCTGAAAAGTGGGTCTTTTAATTTTCCTCCGGAAACCAAACTGTTTCTTCTTCATCCACTTGCCAGAAGAGGTAGACCAAGAGGAACATAGTCATAAATTCTGAAAGAAGTCCTTGGTTTTGAAACTGTCTTATTTTATTATATAACTTATTTCAACCTTCAAAGGTTAATCAAAAAAGGCACGAGAATACAATTACTATAACCATGATGCCATGATGTATTGTGTAGCACAGATAGCTCTGTGTTAACGAGAGGAGTTCATGTTGACTGTCATAATGAGAGAAAAGTTTTAAAACAGTGAATATTTCAACATTCTTGTTCAAAAATTTGATGTACCTTGTTTTCACCAGTTGGTGACTGGTTTCCATGGAAATGGAAATGGAATAAGCATTCCTTATTTTAGAATCTCAGCTGCCCCATGCCAACTGAGAACTGTAAATGCCATTTGGTTAATAGCGAGGAACCAGAATTCTTCCATTTTAAAATGGCAGAGGGAGAGGAAAAGGAAATGTTTGCCAAGTCATTTCCCTTTTGTTCTTTGGAGAAGAACACCCGTTTAGGATTGAATCAGTGACAGATGATTATGGGCATATACAGAGTCTAATATTGCCTCTCCTGAGAAATCAATCTTCAATTGCTTATCCATCTTTCACAAAGTTCCTTACGTCATTGCAATTTAAATGACCTGTGATGTTCTTCCCAGGTGTCCACCTGCTGAGCCTGTGGTGGGCACTGAACAGCCAAATGGTCAAAATATTGGAAGGAAACATTTTGGTAATCTCAATTCTCCCTGACCTGAAGGAAAACACAGTCTTTCATTAAAAGAAGTTAGGGCACATGGAAAAAAATTCTGACTTCTGAGAGAATGTTCATTTTCCATAAGGATTTTCCATTTCTGAGATTGCCATTTATAACTACAACATTTTCCGGAACTTGGAAACAAGAATGAAGTGTATTACAGCTAAATGCTTTAACATAAAGTAGTTAGGCATCAAGACAAGTGAGCTTCATGACACTTTAGCAGGTGAATGAATATGAGCACCAGAATAATACTTGCATGGCATTACTGCATAATGTTTTCTTTTATATTTTATTTACATACTAGATCTTGAAGTGATGCATTTCTAGTTCTGAAATAAACTCAGTGCAGGTTTGTAAACACATGCTTCCTCAGGGAATATAAAGGAATTCTCCAGACAGCCATGTTGAACCTTTGAGGAAGAACTAGACATAATTACTTCCAGCCATGACTCTCACAACTAGCCAATGCCAGCAATGTGTCACATGAGATTCTTACTGCTAGGCTTAGTAAACTGAATGAGTACTTTAGGGGAAATCTTAATGATGCTGGACATGTAATTTAGGGCCTGGCATTTTCTGTTATCACATTGTATTCATGGGAATATCACTTTGAAACTGTTTTGGTGCAAACAGCTCATGCTTTCAAGTGACCTGGGAGAGATATCTTTACCTTGTGGCTAGGCTCTTGCATAGAATAATGATTGTCAAGGTAGCAAGCCAATCCTGATCATGAATGGGATTCAACTCCTCCCGTCATTGTTTCTGCCATTTAACATGTGGCAGCAAGTTTCTTGAAACCTGACGAATTTGGAGAGGCTTTGCAGGAGGGATTCATTAAGGTAAAGGGTACTGAGTACTCAGGAGAAAACTTGGGAAATGAATTATTTATTTTTTTCTAACCCAAGGTCAATATAATCAGCAACAGTTCCAATCAGTGGTTGAACTAATCACTGTTTAATCTAATCCACTGTGGGAAACACTCAGTACTCAAGCTTATCCGTCTCTATCGGCAGCTGAGGATGGGTCACTGGCTCATCTAGTCAGTAGTGGGTCCAACCTGAGCCATTTCAGCCAATCAATGATTCATCTAATTGGTGCTTTTAGGCCATTTTTGGTTGATATAATCAGTGGCTGATCAAATTGGAGCTTTGGAAGTGATCAATAGTTGATCCCCTCAAGAGACTGATCCAAGCAGCATTCAATTCACTCGTGGCTGATTCAATTGGTGCCTAATTAAGTATTAATTCAAGTTGACCTTTGATTCAATCTGTGGCTGATCCAAAGAAATGAACCCACTGAAATTAATGGAGCTGACGGCAGACACTTTGAGCACTAAAAGTGAAGTGATGAAAACACAGTGGTGTCACACAGAGCATGCGATCAGAGTCATTCTTCCATCATAAAAATGAAGCTAAAGTTGTGATTTTTCTGTAATAATGTAAAATTTGAATTTTAGTGAGGTCATAAACAAACATAGTTTGTAAAAATCTTTGTCCACAGCTCCAAGGGCCATTTGGGATCATTTTATTCTCATTGAAAGCCACTGTCACATTATTACCTTTGATTTTCCTCCCTTGCATGGGTCCCTCACTTCACAATCTTCCTCAGCATGCCTTCACATGGGATTCTCAACTGTTTTTTCATTCATTGTATGAAATCCTACGTATTTTGATAGTGATTAAGCAATTTTATGTGCTTGAGTGATGGTTAAGTTTTGTTGTCAACTTGACCTGTTAGCAATCCACAGTAATCTTGAGTGTCCTGAAACAGATTTCCTTAGAGTTGAAATGAAAAAGAAGGCTCAGGGGATTCAGGAAGTCATGTTAGCTATAAACAAATATACCTTCCTGGGAGGGCAGTGCAGAAAGGAAATCCCAGAGACCCAAGAAATCAACAAGTCTGGGAAAGGGTTGCAAGACCCCACCATAAGGCTATATAAAGAGGAAAGAAATATCTCCTCCTCCTGCCTACTTGCTGGTGTGTGTGTATATACTGTTGGTGATGGCCTCTCTCTCTCTCTCTCTCTCTCTCTCTCTCTCTCTCTCTCTCTCTGTTTGGACCTTCACAGGCCAGCCTCTTTCGCCATTATGGAACTTCCCTTGGATCTGTAACTTTCAATAAATCCTTTCCTCCTATAACGGTGCCTGGTTTGGAACTTCATTCAAGTAGTGTGTGGCTGACTATGACAGCTTGCCTTCCTTTTTATTATTTGTTTGTATTTTATGTATGATTATAGAGATGTGAAGGTATTTTACTAGTGATAATTTGTATTTTTTTTCTGGAGTGTTTTTGCTTGTTTTGCACTGGTGCTAGGAATTGAACCCAGACTCTTGCATGCATACTAAGCACTCATTTCAGTAATGGGTTTCCAGGCTATATTGAGTAGGCTCCTTTTTTCTCACTTGGAACACCGAATAATTATGGTGTCCTAAAGAACCTGTAGAAATTGATCCAAGTAGCTTTAAAGGCACAATTTAGGAACATTTGTTTTGGGAAAGGTCTCAAATTATTATTACATTTTTCTAACTCTGATATCTCCAGGAGATATTCACCTGTTCATCTTTAATGCTTTGTGTATTTGCTGATATGGAAACCTTTGGGTTTGGTATCAGGATTCTGAGTTCTAGATCATTTTTGTATTAGTTTGAAGAAGTTACTTAACCCATAAAAATTAGTTTCCTTAAGTGGAGATAAAAATGCATATAATACAAGCTCATTATGGAAATAAAGTCCAATTAAACTTGAATGTGGAAGAGAAACCACCAGTCAAATAATAGGTGAGATTTTTGATTTTCAAATTGCAAATTGTATGAAGCTTTTTTTCAAACAGTAATTATCATATCAGTGGCTATGAATGGTACTTACTGAGGTGAGTAACTTGCATGAAACACTCAAAATAGGTGGAGTTTGAAAAGGTTCAGATCTGTGTTTTCTGATCCCACGAAAACATAAGGGACTGACTATAATTACTCTGTGCCAGATATCAGGGACGGGCAGACTGACTATGGCCAAATGTGCCAGAGGTCATCTAGCTGAAAATGATTTTTACTTTTTCAGAGTTAACAGAAAAATATAAGAATAAATATAATAAGAATAAATAAAATATATAAGAATAATAAAAAATGCATCAGAGGCTTCATGTTTCTCCTTAAAGTCAAGAATATTTATTGCCTAGCTAATTACAGAAAAGATTTTTCCCTTCCTGCCCATAAGTTCAAGCAAATCTCATCAGAGTAAGAACACATATGTTACTTCTATATGACCTGTGACGTGTACACTAACATTCCACATTGACAATTAGGTATTATCTTTAGAAGAAGGCACATCCTACTTGTAGATTTAGTACTTCCATAATGTCAAAATCTTTCATTATGTGCATACATAACTGATGTACTTTATGGGGGTGCAGAGATAGGAGCTGTGATCAATAAATCAAGACCGTGTTCTCTGTGTGGTTGTTAATGATGATATGATATATCAGTGCATATAAGACATGTTGGCTTTTTGACTATGTTGTTACAGGGTTTTGGCCGGATTACAAAATAGCACTGGTCATAAGCATCACTGTACTTGCCAGACCTAAAGGGTCTAGGTATCTTGCAGAAAGAATGTGGTAACACTTAAGGGAGGATTTGGGTCAGAACTTCTTGACCACTGTTTATTTGAATATATACTTGTACACTTGTGTACTTGGTGACCACTGTGTGTGTATGTGTGTATGGCATATTTGTTTACTTAATGACCACTGTTTTCTTGTATATATACTTGTATACTCATTTACTTGGTGACCACTGTTTGCTTGCTTACTTTGTGTGTGTGTGTGTGTGTGTGTGTGTGTGTGTGTGTGTGTGTGTGTGTGTGTAATATATCATTGTCATGAATTTTCAATACTCATTTCTAGAAATGAGTAAGACTACTGCCTTCAGAAGTATTTCGACAATCTGTTCATGATCTGGAAGCATTCTCAATCTAAGTCAAAAAACTAGAATCTTACCTTTCTCCACCAGTTAGTTATTAACAGATTTTGAGCAGAACAAGTACTTTTAGATGATTTTATGGCATTTATTAGAATATTATACCCAGAGTCAGCAGAAGTTCAGCGTATTAATTGTTAAATAACTATAGACTCATGCAGTATTGTCTTTAGTTCAAACTTACTTGGCCAAGAAGATTCCTTGATCCTCTGATCACATGCCTCCCAGTTTTCTCATCTTTCAGCCTTGGTGACTAGTGTGCCTTTCAGGATTTGGTGTTCAGTAAACAATTGCTGAATGAATGATCCAGGACAGTAAAACAATCACAAATCAGGTCACAGGAGTACTCTCATTAGGTACAGTTGAGTAGATCATCATAGCAATATTCATAAACTATTTACAGGGGTGTGGGTAAAGTTGAAATGTTGTGTTTAGAATCCTATTCTTTGGTGTTTTGCTACTTATACAAGGTAGCTTTTGGTGTACACTTGGTGAAGAGGAAGCTATGTAGAAAGAAACAGACCATAAAAAAATAAGATTCTCATTTGCTACAGGTCATTATTTCTTTCGTTATTTTTATTGATCTTTCTCTAGTCTCTTAGCATATGCACTAAGTGTATACTTCACATTTCATGCTTTACTGAATTCTAATTATGAAATTCTCTCTTAATTATGATAATGTAAAATTATAGGACAATCAGCTCAGGTGTAAGGAGAAGGACGTTGTTCAGATTGCATACCAAGCACCTTCACCAGCACCAATCAGACCAGAGCAAGCGGAGCAGAAAGTCTTACAACAACACTTTGCTTCTCAACCTTGATTAGCACGTACAGTATTTGCCTAAGTCTTGCAGCACACCTGACAGTGGGCTTAGGGTCAATTAGTCAAAATCACAGAGCTTATTAGGGGCTTCAAAGGCAATTGGCCTGTCCTCCTCGGTTCCTCACATGACATGCAAGAGTGCTTAGCAGCCCCATAACTATCTTAAGACCGCCTCTCAAGCAACACTTCAGAATGGATTCTATGGGCGAGTATGACCTTGACTTTCCCATTGAGCCTTTATATCATAGGAACAATATTTCTTGCAATAGCTTAATAATGTTACTTTTAAGGCCATACACGGGAGCTTACACTCCATTTCCTGGGTCTCTTCTCAGAATTTGAAAGCTAAGATTCCCGTCTTGTATTTATAGTCCTGACCACAAATCTCCTATTTCATAGAAGTTCAGTATTCAGGTTTTTGTTGTTTTTATGTTGGCATAAGATTGCACAAGCCACAGTTCAATGTTCAATAGCCACATGTGGCTAGTGGGTACCCTGGTGATCAGCAGAAATTTAGAGAATACAAACAAAACAAAACAAAACAGCTTTATGGTTTTGTTTCACCCTTCAGAGAGATTTCCTACTTAGAAAAATCAAAAATAGTCATCAAAACTAAACATTCAAGAATATAATCCTAAGCAACCTAATGAAGTGCTGTTTGCCATAGGCAGACTGCTACGTGGGTAGTAAGTTCTGGAAACACCCACAGGTGGACACCGTCTTGACCACTTTGACGCCCCAGGGTGGCAGTGCTGTGCGCAGGTTGTGAGGATGGAGTGTGTCTTACTGAAGAGAGTGTGTTCTGCCCACAGGCATGGGACCCGCTGTGCTGGAGAAGTGGCAGCGACCGCGAACAACTCACATTGCACTGTTGGAATTGCTTTTAACGCCAAGATCGGAGGTATGGGAACCTTGTGTCCTGGAGATAGTGCGCTTTGCAGACAGAACCCTGCTTAAACTAAAGATGGCCATGTCTTTGTTGACAGGGTGCAGTTGTTGTTAATAGCAGAATGACCACATGTAATGTCATTACTCGGTACAGTCAGGGACTGTTGATACAGGACCCTAAAGTATTGCAAGCAGTTTCCATTTTTTAACAAGCTTTAAAAAATTATTATATAGTGAAGATATCCTTACTCTTGACCTTTGTACCCAAAGTCAAAATTATTGCCTGGGGCAGAGAGAACTAATAACAGAAATATTAGGCCTACTCTCTTCATGGTGGAAGCATTTTAACAGTTCCTCAACGAAGGCAATCCTTCTGTGCATATGTTACCTACGCTTTACAGAGAGTTCATTTTAATTGCAACTAAATATTAAATGGTTAAAATCCCTCCTTGTAGTCCCAGAATATAGTGAGACTGAAATCAATGATTTCAGATTTTATTAATGTGTGTGCTGTGTATGTATGCTCACATCTGTGCACACTCAAGCACATACATTCATGATAAAACTCTAGCCAAAGCAGTATGAACCCAAACATTGATACAATTGAACTCACTTTCTCATTTGTAATCATCCTTGGAAGCAAAAGCTGAGTGCCACAGCCATCCCCAAATGGAAAGAAAGCTTTGTATATAAATCCCACTGACTGACTAGAAGGTGTTCTCCAGGGCACTGCCGGAGGGTTCAATAAGATGAATGGAGTTTCTACAACCAAGCTGAGTTCTTTGTTTCCAACGCACTGTCTCCCAAAACCCAAGCTAAAAATGAAAAAAAAATGTCAAAATGTCAGCCCTTCCTAGGATAAGAGTATGAAACACTTAGAGAACAGTCCTCTTCCCTTATCCAAGACTCACAGTGGAGTCCAAAACCAAACAGTACCCATATATATATTTACCCCAAATGAATGATACTAACATTTTTTAGCACAGTAAGAGGTTAAACTATAAGAATAAAATAAAATAAACTGATATATTATATGAAAGATTATTTGCAACAAGAATTGTTATTTCTGCATTTCCCCATGCAATCTGCAATATTAGTTTGGACTTGAGTTGAGCATGAAGTCACTTAAAGCAAAACCATACATAGATAAGGGGAAGGTGGGGCACTGAGATTTTCTGAGATTACTTTGAAAGTAATGTCAGGAGTGTTTCCTTCCCTTTCCTCTTTCCACTCTGAATTCTTAGGGTTTGACAGTTTGATGCCCAGTGATTAGCTGTACTCAGCACTGTAGGTCTGGGGAGGGCATGTGGAACAGTGAAGATAAGGTCTAAGAAGGTGCCAGAGGCACCTGCCCAGAGATCCAGGTCCAGGCTACCTGGCTAAGGCAGCTCGAACCTCTCACATAGAGGCTCATACCTCTCCCACCTCTCACATGCAAGCTCACACCTCTCACACACAGGCTCACACCTCTCACACTTCTCACATGCAGGCTCACACCCCACAATAGTGTGATTATACTCCAACACAGACTAGTTCTGACTGACCTTGAGTGAAGGAGGGGATCAACTTGTGAACTCACAGATAACTGCTGAATAAGCTTAACACTACTTCATGAGATATATGGTGAGGACTAAAAATGTCCTAAATAAAAACATTCTGCATGATGGATTTAACCCCTCAGACCCAAGGCTTACTGTGAAATCAGAAAAACGAATCAATATTTTATCTGTAAGCTTGACAAAATAATGAAATTCTTTGTCTATTTTCAGTCAAAAAAAATCATGGTCCTCTAAGAGTGATTTTGCAGACATTTTGTTTTCCATGCATGTCACATAAATTGCATTGCATAAAAATGGAATCCAGGTGTTATATTGATATTCTCATACTGGTATTCAGATACTAGAATGAGATTATTTTGCAGTTATAGTGTTTATTTCAGAACTCACCACATAGGTCAAAGACTTCATTTTATGCTTTTTAAATAGAAAGGAAGATGAAGTAGTTCATCTGTCTTAGCTGTTAAAGAGCACAGATCAGATTTAAACATTCATATTAAACTGAAACAATGGAATGGCTTTTCATCGATGAGCACTGTCCTGTGTCACAAAACAGCTTTCTCTGGAGTTTTCCAAGGACACTTTCATTTCTGTTTCACAGTGTAAAAACAGTTTTGTCCACAGTCCACATTCTCCACATAGCTTGATAAAATGCACCTTCCCCTAAAAGTCTGAAAATGAGAATATCTTATAGTAGCATAGATTCATATCATTATTATGCATTAACTAAAAATATTTTTTGAAAGTGTACAGGAAAACACAAGAGCCCATATAAGTCAGAGTTCTGTAGAAGAGCAAACAAATAGAATGCAATATGTATGTAAAAATCTCTCTACACATGCCTGTGTGTATAATAATGTATAATTATGAAAGGGGATTTATTCTTACACACTTAGAAGCTGGGTAGTTCCACAATGGCCATTGGCTGGCTGAGAGCCAGAAACCTTAGTAGCCACTCAGTCCAAAAGTCTGGAAACCTCAGAACTAGAGGAAAACAATAGTTTAGTCCCAGTCCAGTTCAAGGCCAGGATCTGTAAGTCCGTTGCCATAGAGGAGTCTGAAATCCAGGGCAATGGATAGGCAAGCTCAAGAAGAAGTGGGCATATGCACTCTGACAGGTCCCTGCTTTCTGCTGTTGCTCCATTAAGGGAAACTGTCACCTGCATTCAGAGTGGGTCTCTCCCCAGAGCTGCTTAGCCATTTGTCTTTGGCAAGGCTGAGGCCCACACACAAGTGTGCTCTATCTCTCAGTCTATTCCAGCTGAGAGGAGGTATCAGAAACATAATGATCAATTGAAATATCTCCTCTTTAGGATTTTTATTTATTTAAGAGAGAGATGATGATAACAGACATGTGCGGGCCTCCTGCCACTGCAAATGAACCTGTGCATCTGGCTTTACGCGGGGCCTGGGGAATCAAACCTGGGCCATCAGGCTTAATAAGCAAGTTCCTTTCACCACTGATCCATCTCCCCAGCCCCAAATACATTATCTCTAGATATACTTGGGGTGTTAGAGGATAGTAAGCACATATCTTTATAGTTCTTATAAAAATATTAAAGTATGTCATTTCCTTTATGTCATGAAAATGAAAGTGATTCAACCTAACCTAAACCTGTGTTTTTAGAAAAAGAAAATGATGTAGAATTTTAACACTTGTTGTGTACTGGTTATATATGTGTTCGTTGCTTCTATTTTATTTGCAGAATTTATATTTTCTTAAAGTTCAAAGATATAGTTCCTTCAAAATTAGTCTTTTTCTGCATGCAGGGAAGGTGACCCAGTCAGAAAGTGCTTGCCTTGTAATCATGAAAACCTGGGTTTGAATCCCTAACACTCACAAAAATGCTGGGTGAAGCACCACACACCTGTAATCCCATGCTGGATTGATGGATGGAGACGGGAAAATCCCTTGGATTTGCAATCTAGCTAGTATAGCTGGATTGGTGAGCTCTGGGTCCAGTGAGAAACCCTCTCTCAAAAACTAAGAGCAATCAAGGAAGATACCTGAGGTTAATCTCAGGCTTCCACACCTACACACTCCCCTGCACACACACATGCACCCATACCCATACAAACACACATACAAGCCACCACACCTGCACACTCATCTGCACACACACATGAACCAAACCCATACAAACACACACATACAAGTCACCACACCTACACACTCCCCTGCACACACACATACACCCACACTCATCAAACACACATACAAGACACCACACCTAGACACTCCCCTGCACACACACATACACCCACACCCATATAAACACACACATAAAAGACACCGCACTTACACACTCCCCTGCACACACACACACCCACACTCATACAAACACACACATACAAGACACCACACCTACATAGTCCCCTGCACACACATACACCCACACCCATACAAACACACATATACAAGACACCACACCTACACACTCCTCTGCACACACACATACACCCACACCCATACAAACACACATATACAAGACACCACACCTGCACACTCCCCTGCACACACACATATACAAAACACCACACATACACACATGAAGGAAAGAATAGTTTGTTTCTAAGTTGTCTGCTTTGGCTTTTACTCTCTCTGTTGATAACCAATAAAAACTTGGTATCCTTTCGGATACCAAATTTACACTGTGAAAGTATAATATTATTATAATGTCTCAGTGATGATATTTATTTTGAACTGAGGGTAGGTTTTTTCACTTAATTTGCTATTTTGTTGTTAAAACTTGCCAAGATAAAGAAGAAAACAGAAAGCATGGCATTTGACATAAAATTTATTTCTTTCCATTTTATTGACTTTCAGTAAATTGGGCTAATATTAAATTTCTATCTACCTGATAGGAAGGTACTTAAATGAAGATTAATGATTAAATGTTACTAAAACCCATTGAGAATTATTTGAAGTATTAAATGCATTCACATGTATTATTTGACTCGTAAATAACTTGGCATCAGTCTAAGATTAGGGGATATTTAGGAAATGAGACCAAGCTAACTTGGAAGCTTTCCCACTTCTATAAAGCTATTAGCAGATGTAGTCAGTGTAAAGAAGTGCTGGATGGTAAACTTCATGAGGACCTGTGAGTTCTCAAGAGAGGGCGAGGAACCAGAAAATCAGGCTGCTGCTCTTGGCATTGCGCCTTAGAAAAGAGTAGTGATTTTAAAAAAGAAAAAGGATTTGGAGACATGGTACCTGTTCCACAGAATGCCATTTCCTTTCTTCCCGAGATAGTTTTTGCAAAGTATATGTCCTTCTTTTACCAACCAATTCCGCTCACTGAAGTGTAGATTACAGACAGATGTGTCATTGCCCTGGAAAAGCCTCGGCTGGAACTGGGCATCTGGGTACCATGGGGCAGGGCCTCTGTAATGAGCTGCCATCCTCTCCCTGAAGGTGTGCGGATGCTGGATGGTGACGTCACAGACATGGTGGAAGCTAAGTCAGTCAGCTACAATCCCCAGCACGTGCACATTTACAGTGCCAGCTGGGGTCCAGATGACGACGGCAAGACTGTGGATGGACCAGCCCCGCTCACTCGGCAAGCCTTTGAGAACGGAGTGAGAATGGTAGGTTTTCCTCCACCCATTTGGGGGGGGATGATGCCCCCAGAGTTTGTGGATCTGGTGCCCTCCAGGACAGAGGGATGTTGGAAGTCTTGGGCTGAGCCCATAACTGGGCCAATGGAGGAAGTACTGAGCACTGATCGTGTGAGCCGGCTCTGTTGCACCAAGGAACTCAAAGCTAGAGTTTCCTCTGACAAAAACACATGTGTTTGGATGCTTGGATCCATTCAGAGGAAAGACATTAATTTATATGTTAACCTGGCAGAAAGAGGGAAATTCCTGGGGCTGAGAGACTGAGTGGGGATATTCAGTTTCCATGTGGTGCTGGTGGGTCATTTAACAATAACCTTCTAGATATCTCTCCTTTATGTCCCTTCCCTACTCTTATTCCAGGACCATATATTTTTCTGCTGGCACCAAGTCTCCCTAACCAGGGAGCCTCATTTTCTCCAATGTGCTGAAAGATTCGCTGAGCACTGTCCTCCAAAACACTGAGCGCATAATCTATCGTTAGGAAGCATCCCTAATATTATACATCTTAAGAAAGTCTGTGTTCAGTGAGATAAAGATCTAATCCTTATGTTAAATGAAATGAAGAGCACTCCATCCATAGTAACACCTTACTTAATAGACCTGTAAGGAATTTAAAGATCTGGTTTGCTGAATGTCCCCATAGATCTGGACCTAACTTCTTCTGTCATAGATTGTCCTCCATTCTGGCTGCCCATCAGTACATCATTCTGCCCTGTCCCACCCCCAAGTCTTACTACTTTTGGCCAAACCTTGTTTGACCTTCAAGCCTCTGCGAAAAGGTCACCCCTTCCCAGAAACCTTTTCCTATGCACACTAGAACCATCTGTCACCAATCTCCACTCTGTGTTTACCTTTTCTTTTGAGTCTCACTGGCTATAATATAGACAGGCTCACTACCATATTTTATGCTTTATATCAGAGTTTTTTCTGAGTGTAACTTCTCTAAAATTTAAGTTACTGGAGGGCAGTGCTTGTCCTTTGCACATGTTTATGGGCTTTATAAAACAGACTCTATTGTATTCTCCTGAGTACTCCATAAATGCTGAGTCAAATTTAGTTTATACTAAGTGAAGTTAATTAAGCACACAGTCATTATACAGCCCAGATTTGCAACAGTTGACTCAGTTAAGTAATAAAATGTTAGTCTTGCACATTCTTATAGAATTGGGTTAGAGGGTTCCCCCCCCCAATTTTTATTTATTTGCAAGCAGAGAGAGAATGGGTGTGCCAGGGCCTCTTGCCACTGCAAATGAACTCCAGATGCATGTTCCACTTTGTGCATTAGTCTTTACATGGGTACTGGAGATTCAAACCCAGGAGTTTGGGCTAAAAGCAAACACCTTTTACCTCTGAGATATCACTCCAGACCCCCCCCCAAAGGATTAGAGTTTTATCAGAAAACTGAGCTAAACTATCTCTTGGTTATTCTGAAATAGATTCAAGAGTAATGTTACGACCTTATTTTGTAGGCGGTTTTTCATAGTTTAGGTTTAAAGACATCTTCTTTACTAAACATTTTCAGCTACTTTTAAAACCCTCTTAAACATAGGATCATATTTTAACACATTGCTTAGAATTTTTCTTTCAAAATGCATTAATATAAATGAATATGCCTTAAGTAATATGGTCATTTCATTACCAAAGCTGTGGATTACAAATTACTATTCTTGCCCCCTTTGCCATCGACAGGACAGTCATTGGAGTTAAGTAAAACAAGTTTAGCTTAATTTTAATCTGTAATTGAATGTGTATAGAATTCATTAAAGAGAGCAACCTGCGTTGGGGGGGGAGTTAGACATTTTCCTCAGTGGTGGGGCCATATTAAATTGCCCATGCTCCATTAAATAACTCCCACCGTGCTCATGTAAGCAGCCATAATTAAACTCGGTGGTTTACCAGAACAAACCAAAAAAAAAAAAAATTATCAAAGTATAAGAGTGACTAATTGGAAAAAGTCACTTGGCAAGAAGGGGAGGACAAGAGAAGATAATTGGGAAGGAAGTGAAATGTGGTCAAAGTACATTTATATACATGTATAAACTTGTCAAGAAAATTAATTACATTTTTAAAAAAGAAAGAACAAAAGAGCAACCTGGAATTGATCATTAATAGGAGAGTGTTTGGATTAGTAATTCATATATCCTTGTGATTACACAGGTACATGTAAAAAACACCCATGCCCAGTGCCTAGTTAATATGTAAGTGTTTATACTGGTAATTCACATATCCTCATGATTATACAGGTACATATACAAAATATTCCTGCCCAATGCCTAGTTAATATGTAAGTGTCTATATTAGTAATTCACATAGCCTCGTGATTATACAGGTACATGTAAAGAATCCCCATCCCAATGCCTAGTTTTACTAACAGACTAATAGGTCTGTTACTGAATAACCAGGTGCTCTATATACCAAAGATTTTCAAATTTATTTTTGAAGGAGAACCTGTTGCTCAATATAAATAAACTGTAATCTTATGAAAAACAAAACTGTGGTGCCTTGGTTGAAAAAAAGGTATAAAGATGGTCATATAAGAAAACATGTAAACTCATACGAAGGCACGTTGAGAAATAAATGAAGGAGAAAATTAAGTTCATTCTTAATGACAAAAATGATCTCTGTTTATTGTGAATGATCATACACAAAATGTATGCTATGATGGAATAATAATAGATGTCTCCACACAACTAGGTAGCCAGTGCTAAACAGAGAGGCATTTTCCATAATCTCAGACATAACTTTGCCAACTGGGGACCACGTTGATCCCCTGCAGGAATTCCATGAGTTTCATTCCAAGGAAGCCCATAAAGATACAGCTCATCAGCTCACTTGTTTCTTTTTTTTCTTTTTGGAGTATAGAGGTGCCATGACTTGGGTGCCACAGTGCAAGTCAACAGTATAGCACGTGCTTAGCATGCATGCAGCCCTGGGTGCACTCCTCCAGCACTTTTAATAGTAAATAAGCCATCAGCTTTTTGAGTCGAAGTCAAAACAAGAGAAAACTCTTTTAAAAAATAAATGCTTCTCATCTGGTTTCTTGCATAGCCATTGGAATGAGACAAGCAAGGATGGATGGATGGATGGATTTTCATATACTTACTATATAGGGGCCTTTCAGTCAAGCTGAAGTCAAGTCCAGCGTCGTTCGTTTATTTCTCTCAGATTTTGTAAATTAGATCACTCCTGCTTCCATTTTCTAAATGAGTTTTCTAAATTAATTAATAATTAATACTACTCACAGCAATGTTATAAACATTAAATGAACTCACAGCGCTACAAAGCAATTAATGTAATGCTTGATTATATTCAATGCTCAATAAATCCCTTTTCTTTAAAGAGGATCATATTCCTGAAAAGAACAATTTATGTTTGTCCTCAGTCTTCATCCTACTGGTCTACATCATGACACACTACATAGTTCTAGGTGATTTTATTGGGTAACTTATTGGGGTAAATTATAAGGAGCATGGTAGAAGTCAGCCCAGATCCTCTGTACTCTATGGGATCATTTGCTTGTTGATTTGCTTGTTCTTGCTCTATCTATTCACACCTTCATTTCCATTTGCCCAAAGAAAGTATCATACATACATACATACATGTGTATGAATATATATGTATATACATATATATATACAAACATTCATTCAAATTATCCATGTTTCCAACCTTAAATGAATGTTATATTTGCCAAAGGGTGCTTCTTTAGATAACTATGAATTTATAATTTAATATTTAAAGCAGATATCAATTAATCTTTTTCAGGAAAATGAAATTAAAGTTTTACTGCTCTTTCTGATATAAAGCACCAAGTGAAATTCACATTTTATCTTCTTGAAAATCATTCTAATTTGTGCTGTATATATAGTATGTATTGTCACACAGAAAATAAATGGATAGAAGAGCTGTGGGTTTTTTTTAGTGATTTCAGGAATAAATGGCCTTAGGTAGCCAACTGCAAACCCATGCAGCAGCCTGACGTCATGTTTTTCTGTTGCCTAGACATATCCTCTGCATCTTGTAGGAACTGAAATTTTTTTGTTCCTTCCATTAAATTGCGTGTGCTCCCATTTTGTAGGCTCTAGATAAAGGGATGAAGTCCTCCACGCTTTATGTGCAACGCATTTCAGGCCCTGTATGCCGAACAACAAGAGAGAAAACAAGCATAGAAACCACCACAGCTATTTTAGCTGAAGCTGCATTTAGCTATTTTAGCTAAAGCTCCTCTAGTAGCTGGGAGAGTCAGAGCTGCTATAGGTAGAAAGAAGGGTGTCCCCTTTAGGGAATGGCTGGGGAGGAATGTTCTGCAGGGAGGTTCACGCTTGTGGCTTCTTTGGGCCCCACTGAATGAAGAATTGTCTTGGAGCATACAAACTCTAATGGAAAAAGGCTGGGCAGGATTTTCATGATATCAAATAAACAACAATTTTCTTAAATAATATTCATAAATATGTCATACCCTGTTCAGAGAAGAATGTTTTTAAAATTTGTTTAGCAGGCCCCAGGTTTGTAATCACTAATAAACAAATAAACATAATTAAGTAATAAAAATCATTATCTTAATATACTTTTACTACAAAAGTAAAAGAAAAGAAGACAAGTCTGGAGAGATGACTTAGTGGTTAAGACACTTGCTTGCAAGGCCTAACAACCTGGGTTCGATTGCCCAGTCCCCATGTAAAGCCAGATGCACAGAATGGCACATGTATCTGGAGTTTGCAGTGGTTGGAGGCCCTGGAGCACTCATATTCTCTCTCTCTCTCTCTCTCTCTCTCTCTCTCTCTCTCTCTCTCTCTCTCTCCTCTCTATCTCCATCTCTATCTCTCCTCTCTATTGTTCTCTGCTTGCAAATAATTAAAACTATTTTTATACAAAAAGAAAAGAGGACAGCATAAACCTAGTATATGTATTTGAGAAACTGCTGGATCGGTGCCTGGTCTGACAAAAGTAGTTGCAGTTCTCAGGCAGTCCAGGAGGCATGCATCAGATATTTTGTTCCTAATTTTACTTCATGCACTTGATAACAGTCGCTCACAAATGCC